>JASANB010002135.1:0-62024 GCA_030248155.1 Sabatieria punctata | reverse complement strand
TTTCCTCTCATTGTTGGGTTGATTGAGGTGAGGCCATTGGTCCGCTCCCCATTGTTAGTCTGGCTTGTCAAGTGTCTAGTGAGATAAGTTCGTCTCGCATCGGCGTGTAGTATAGTGGTTAGTGCATTGGACCGGAAATCCAAAGATGCTAGGCTAGGTTCGATTCCTAGCTACGCCATGCGATAGGTGCCAAAATTCTGGGAATTTTGTTTTAACGTTTGGTGCACTAGGCTTGACTAGGGAATGATCCCGATCACTAGGGAATGATCCCGAGAAATTGCAAAAAAAGTGAAATTTGGTAACTTCATTAGTGAAAGCCGGTCACCGAAAAAACAGAAACATTTCTTTTTCCTGTATCTTCCTAATTTTTGTCGGAATTGGATGAAATTTGGAGTGTAAACGCAGAAATTCTGTGTAATTCGTGTGTAAAAAGTTGATGCATGAACTCCAACGCTAGCGTCAGATGCAACTTTTATAGGAGGTTCTTACAGCTGAAGCGCGCAAAGATAAAATTTAGCGATGTATAGAAACTGCATGGTTAGGAGAAGCTGAGTTCATGTGTCAACTTCTTACACACTAATTACCCTGAATTTCTGCGTTTACACTCCAATTTTCATCCAATTCCGACAAAAAGTAGGAAAAATACAGGAAAAAGAAATGTTTCCTTTTTTTCGGTACCGGCTTTCACTATTGAAATTACCAAATTTCACTTTGTCTGAAATTTCTCGGGAATGAGTCAAGCTAAGTGCACCAAACTTTAAAACATAAAATTCCCCGAATTTTGGCACCTATGGTCCAAATTTTAGCCTATTTGGTCAAAATTTGCGGAAATAACAGTAAAAAGAAATGTGATCATTTTTGAGACACCCTGTACCACACAACCACACGTGTTGGGTGGGACAAACGGGAACGGGGGCTGCTACCAATGGACGGAGACCCGCCCAGATTGAGTATGTGTGCCGGTTAGTGGCGAAGGCAGCAAAGAAAGGGCAGGATGATATGGGTGTGCGTGATGGGCCCGCAGTGTGGTATAGCGCAGGGGTTACGACGGCTCCGCCCGGACAATCCATCCATCCATACTGTATCTACATTGAACTAAACCAAACATCTATACGTACCTGGCGAACACATCTCGAACACTTTGCTCACTTGCTCCGATGTACTTCGATAACAGTTCAGGTCCCTGAAATAACCGTACCGCGCACCGTAATCTACAGTACCGGACTTTTCCACCTACAAGACCGGGTCTTATAACAAGAAAATGCCTAAATTTGGGGTCACATTTTTGTACCAGTCAGTCAGACCCGGGTCTTGTAGGTGGAAAATCTATTTACAATTGAGACTCGATGTTCTGCATGAAAAGCATGAAATACACTGGTTTTGATCTTTGCAACAACTGACTGTACGTTTAAGTCTGAATAGCTCAGTTTTAAACAAGTTTAGAAAACTTAGGCAACTTAGAGGCTCGAATATGCTTACAGCAGCTACAGTATCTAAACCTATCAAATCAAGAATTTTAGCAAGATACTCAGGTTTTAGAACGATTCTTGAACGAACTGAGTTCAAAAACTCCATATTCATTAGTTATCTCGCAAAAATATACACGAAAACACACGATTTTTGAGCTTATACCCGGGTGTTATAAAACTGGAAAATGCCCCCTGATAGACCCTGCTTTCTGACCACCTGCTATAAGACCCGGGTTTTATAATCGAAAAAACCCAGTTATAAGACCCGGATCTTATAATCGGAGGGGTCTTATACTGTAGGTGGAAAACTCCGGTACGTGCTTTGTCAAAATTGCAGTACAGACAGAAAGAAGCTCGGACCAGGAAGAATTTTGGACCTGCCGCCAAAATTAAATAAAATTAGCTATAACACTGCGCGTTTCTTTCATATTTTGGCGGTTTCGTTTAGTGTATTTCATAATAAATAAACGATGGTTTTGCGGTTTTCCAAAACGTTTTTGATCAATTCCAGAATTTGCTTGATTATATTAAAAAGAACCAAACAAGCAAACCCAAAAATTGTACCGAATTTGGCTGAGTGGATCTTTTCGCCAAAAAAGGGGGCCGGCCGGGCCGGGCCACAAAAGTTGACAAAGGGAGCCGGCTGAAAATTCAGGTCTCAACGCATCACTTTAAAGTTCTCAAATTACCTACTCGCCTCGTACAGTGTAGGATGTATAGTTACGGTGCTTAGCTAATGAACTCTGTGCGTGTTCTGTTCTGTCACTGCGTTTATCCCGGTGTGCATTGATAGATTCTACTGTAACAGTACGCTTATACAGAGCTTACTTTTATGCTAATGAAGTTTAGACCACATTCCTTAGCGACCACAGTTGCGAGCAAGGTTTTTCCAGTGCCACTCGGACCGTAGAGCAGAACACCACGAGCCAGTCGTACCGGACAAGCAGCAAACAGAAGCGGATACTAAACAGTCCGGTCACATGTCAAAGCTACGATGCACTGTATGTATTTGGAAACACTGAATGCATAATGCGCGTACTTTTGCGGGCCAGAAAAAGGTCTCCAAGAGCACTTTGCGCACACCCTCAAGGCCAGCCACATCCTGCCAAGTTTTGGCCAGCTTCTCTTTGTTGGCACTGACGTTTTGCTGACTGACTGGAGTGAGACCAACCAGTGCGTGCAGCAGATCGGTTTCACTAATAGGACCAGATCCTAAAGCGGTCAGAGTAGTTAGTGCGTCTGATGTCCTGTTCCAGCAACATTACCGTCGCTGGCGGCAGTAATTCGGGCGCGGCTCACTAGACGATTCAAATCACCCAACACAAAACCGTCACACTGCTTGGCCACGCGTTCCAATTTATGTGCCTCCACCGAACGCTCCAGCAGCCATTGTAAAACTTCTACTCGGTCCGCCTGTCAATAGGCCATACTGTGTGCTAATTAGTCTGCCCGCCCTTGACTTTGAAAACCCATACATCCCTTTGTCAGTGAAATGTTAATGTCATGTCGTACGTACAGTACATAGTACAAAAATAGTGCGATAACCAAACGTATGTAGGACTCGATTAAAAGATACTGGTCATAGTTTCATACTGACCTTTTGGTTAAAAGTTATTTATCATGCGTATGGGACGGGGGCTTTCTGATGGCCAAAGCCCAACACCCTCACTGAAATTTTTTTCGAATTTTCAAGAACAAGTATTTTACAGTTGTTTTTCGACTTTTTTTGGAAAATCAGCCTACCCCCTCCCTCCTGATTTTTCCAATCTATGTATATGTATTAGGGTTGTATATTTTTCCGAAAAAAACCTCGGCCTGTTTTTTTCCAGTTTTTTTCCGGTTTTTTTCCGGTTTTTTTCCTAAATCGCGGAAAAAAACCCCAGCCCAAGTTCTGAGTATCCTAGGCTGGTTTTATGATTCCTAACGCTTTCTAGCGCCTTCCTCAGTCTTGTTAGACCAGAAATACACGTGTTACATTGATATAAATCACGAAACAGGCATGAAACAGTGCCTGACAGGTTCCATAAACAACGCTATATGCAAATTTTCTTACAGCAGTTTGCATTTTTGTTTTTTCATGCCAAATTTGGTCTTTTTTATTGTTTTTCTAACAGTTTGGAGTCAGTATGGCCTATTATACATAGCAAAAGTCCGTTTTTTAAACGAAAAATGACGTAAATTAGCTATTTTTAGCTTGAGTTTTTTTCCGCGATTTATGTTTTTTTCCGACCCTTAGGAAAAAAACCGGTTTTTTTCCGGAAAAAAACAGTTTTTTTCCGGTGTTTTTTTCCCACCTCACATCCCTGATATGTATGTTCTTTATGTTTTTTGTGCTGTGCAAATCATGTTTGATTGTAGTTTGGGTTTATTGTTACTGCGTAATCGACGGAAAAACGGCCTCAGTGTAAAGAATCATCATCATGACCGCCGGTACAATTGCCTAGAGTTTGTCCTTGTTTACTTCCTCAGTTCAATAACTTGGTTGGGAGTGTGGATAAATGGACTGGGTGTGAAAGGCACAGATGAGAAGGTCAGAAATTCTGTGAGTGCACTATGTCACAAAAGCATCTCGAACAAGGCCCAGAGGCTCTGCCAACGGGTAGGAACTGCCGGGCCCAGCAAAATTCTCCTAAAATGTGCGCGCGCCCCCAAACGCAACAATGACAACACGGCTGGAAATTGGGGCATCCTCTCTTTCCGTCAACGTAATTTTAACGTCCCCCAGTTGCGGCCTGTCCAGATGGCAACCGCACTCGCCCCCCATCGTCCCACGCCGGCCGCTCGCCACCCATAAACAACGTGGGCAGGCGGTTTGTTTGTTCCGTTGCGTAGCGGCCGGTGCAAAAACAACGGGTTTTTCTCGGTTTTAATTGACACTCTCCATTACCATAAATATTGGTTGGTGGGCAAAACGGTGTGTACTCCTCCTCTCATAGTAAACCGCTGTCTACTGACAGCTTCTGGCCGTCTGGCTGGCACCAAAACTGGTTGCCGTCACTGTTCCCCAGTCACTTTCACCCTTTATCGCCGCATTGCGCTGTTCACTTTTCCGTAAAGAACTGTCATGACGAAACTGACTGTTCCTTGGGGTCGTCGGCTTTCGGACGACGAAAAGCGACTGATCGACCAGCTGAGACAGCGTCTGAAAGGCGAAATTCCGGCTAAATACGACTCTGACTTTAACTTGTTCCGCTGGATTCTATCTGCCGAGAAGCAGGTCAAGCCTAAAGAGGTGCTGGACACGGCTGAAAAGGCGCTGCGGCACCATCTGCGCTACAGAGCTGTTTATCGACTGGACCAGATTTCTGTGCCCAAATTAGACGAGAATCCACTGTTTAGAGACCGTTTGTACCCGACCGGTCATCTTTTGGATCAATGTGACCGACAAAACCGCCTACTCTGGTACATGGAATACGGATCGTTGAACGTTGAGGTACATTGTAACATTACACTTTTTGCTTCGCTCTCTCTCTGCATGCCAACAACGCAGTTCTTTAGGCCATCGTGCGCAAGGTCAAAAGCAGTGATTTACATCTGTACTACTTTTGGCAGTTCGAAGAAATGTTGCGCATTGTAATGGAGCATGTGAGTTGGTTGACTTAGCAACGCAAAACACTCTGCAAACTACTACTTCTTCAGGAGGCCAAAACCGGCCTGATGTCTGGAATTCACCACGTGCTCGACCTGTCCGGCTACGAAGTGAACCCGTTTACAATGCTCTTCATAACCAATGGCTCGTTGGCCTACTACAGTCATTTGTTGCACTACGAACATTACCCCGAGATCGTCTGTCTCACTCAAATCGTGAACCCCAGTCGCTGGATAAGTGTGCCCTACCGTTTGATAAAAGGGGCCATGCCCAGCGGCTTCAGCGACCGATTTCGGCTGCACGACGGACAAGGCACTGAGCAGCTGCTCAAAGACATTCCAATCGATTATCTGCCAGATGTTCTGGGCGGAGCCAACCCTAATCTGCGCTCCTTGCCGGCCCGAACGATCGAGGAGGACGAGTTCCATCAGTGGGACGACAACCAAAGTACCGACCTTGTTCACCTCAACATCGGGCCCAGACGCAGAAAGATCGTTCCGGTCGAAGTAAACGAGGCGCGCACCAGAATCAGCTGGTACTTCACCACTGACGCCGACGTTTATGTGGGCATGTTCTACAGCGAAAATCACGATATTCTCAGTGCCAAGTCGATCAACACCGAACGGATGGAGATGGCTTATCCTTGGATCAAACTCTGCGCGCGTCATATCCCCGAGAGCGGTCGCGTGCTCTGCTCCAAAACAGGTGTCTATTATCTGATATTTTGCAACAAAAACGCTTGGTTCAGTCGACGGAACGTGCAGCTGAAGCTGGAAGTCGAGTCCAAACTCTGCAGACTGGACAGAACGTTCAGCATGTGATCTGATTTTCTGTTTCTCGTAGTGCACGACGTGTTCTGCTTCGCCTTGCGCCTCGTAGGACCTCTTGTACTACTCGCACTGTTGGGCAATTCTGTACATACTGTATTGTTTGCTTCCAAGTACAAACATTAACGGTTGTTTACGTGCATAAACTGAGAACTGGGCTGAGTATGAAAAATTGCTTGTCGCTGTGCCCGGACTAGCCGCTGTCATAACTTACAGTAAACCGGTTTCTTACCAGTTCAAGCGTAGGCGTCTCAAAAATCTGCGAAAACAGCCTCCGCCCCCGGGGTCGCACGAGGATTGGATGAAGTCGGTGGGTGGACTTGGCAGTGGCCAAGCAGACCAAACGCTCTGCTTCACGCGAGTGAGAGTCAACCAGGTTCCAGACGGCTGAAGACACTCAACTTTGATCGAGCTGACTCTATCTGTAACTCTAATCAGCAAACAAGTACCAGTGACGAGTTTTGCCGACAAAATTTCGGCGCCCGGCGTCAACTGATCCATCGTCGAAACGGCGCCGCACAACTCATCCACGTTGTCCAGCAGTAAAAGTGACGGCGACCGACTGGCGCACTTTTCTAACACGGGTCGCAGGCGTTTTTCCACGTTCTCCACTTTCTTGCCTGCAGAAAAAGTTCATGAACTTCACGGTAACCGTCAGTCAAAATCAATGCCACCGCCAGTGATGGTTATGGCACCGGCGCCCTATTACGGTATCGGTTCAACTCCGTCCAGCTGACTTGACCGCTACCGTACAAGTCAACAAAACAAAAACAGTTCATCTTGCGCTCGCTAAATTGGCCAATTTAACTAAAACCATGGTATTTTAACTGGAAAATGAGTGTCAGTGAACACAGTTTTCCGACCACCTATTAGAAGACCATGGTCTTACAAAGTGTAAAAACAAATTCATGGACCGTGGTAGTCTAGCTAGGGTGGTCTTATACAGTCGGGCACTTAACGCCGTTTATGGTACGGTACCTTAGGTAGTGGTACCATGGTACCCCACGTTCGGGGCCTGTGGTGGTACCATGGCACCAAATATGGTACCGGCACCTTATATGGTACCACAACAGGCCCCGAACGTGGGGTACCATGGTACCACTACCTAAGGTACCGTACCATAAACGGCGTTAAGTGCCCGACTGTATCGGTACCATGGTACCGGTACCATATATGGTACCCCTACCTTCGTGTTGTTACCGGTACCGGTACCGTATATGGTACCACCAAAGTCGCCGAACGTGGGGGCACCATATATGGTACCGGTACCAAAATATATGGTATCACTACCCTAGGTACCGGCACCTTATATGATGGTGTCGGTACCATAAACGGCGTTAAGTGCTTGACTGTTATAAGCGGAAATCTCCGGTAGGGCAACGGGCCCACAAATCTCCACAAATGACACACTAAAAAAATCTTAGATTTGCTCTAATTTTCGTTGGCCTCCTATAAGCATCAATGCGTCACAAAGAACAGGTGTATGTACCTTTTAGCGAGCGACAGTCAATGCTGCAAGAGTAGAACGCATGACGGTCGTAAATTCGCTGCAGAACCGCACCAGATAACGTGGACTTTCCTGACAGCTGCTGACCGACCAAAAGCACGTTGCATCCGTTAGCCACCACTGCACAGATTTGTGATACCAATTCTTGGAAACAACTGAAACAGCAGTTTAGGTTGCAATGCAATAGACAGACTAAGTGCACAACACCCAACCCAGGCCGTCGAAAATCAGCAATGGCAAGTATGTACACCCTAGATAAATGGGAACCAAACCTTGCCATTCTTGCTGTCTTGCACACATCCATAGCAAAAGGAGAGGGTTGTTGTTAAAGAGGCTGCCGGACCTTCTCTTCCTGCTCTATAGCAGTTGGCTACTCCTAGTCCGAAAGAACAAAAAGTTACAACTACAACTAACCGAGGTATTTGTTGGAGACAACCAGAGGACAAAGGTGTAGACGGCTCGAACTGATTCAATTCACAAAGTTCAAGCTGCGTTTCGTGCTCAAAGTCCATTCGAACCTGGTTAAAACACCCGGGGAAAATGACATACATCCTCTCACTAGCATCAGCATCTGAGAGATCGATTAAAGGTTGTAGGAGCACCTTAGAACCACCTGAAACTCGCTCTAATAGTTTTAATAAAAACAAGACTCAGCATTCCACCTGGATTAAGTGTTAGCAAAACACCACTTTTATCACAAATAAGTGGGTAATTGTCTGATGCGGCCAGAGAAATCGCTGCAGACACAGTAGCTTGATCGGAATTCGCAACCTGCAAGTTTTCGTTGTAGTAGGAATACGTACGTAGATCTACGTATAACAGTCAGATACTTAACAAATTCTACCAGTACTTGAACTCAGATACCTAACAAATTCTACCAGTACTTGAAGTTGAAGTTAAGGGTAGTGGTAAAATATACGGTGCTGCACTGCATATGAACTACCTTTTACAGCAAAAAACAACTTTCTTTTTGCTACGATTTCTGCAAATTTCGACCAAACAAGCTGAAATTTGGAAAATATGTGCCAAAATAGTGGGAATTTTGTGTGCTAAAGCTTGGTGCATCAGGCTTATCCCAATCCTGAGAAATTATACAATTTGTGAAATTGGATAACTGCAATGCCAAGCGTTAAAATGGAAACTTTTCTTTTTTGCGTCATTTCCGCAAATTTTCGCCAAATGACCTGAAATTCGGGGAAGCTTTGCGAAACAATGGGCCCTTTTATGTGTTAAAATTTCACGCATTATACATGTAATTGACCCAGTTTTGAGAAAACAAGGATTATCCCAAGCATCTGCTTTGTTGAGTGAGTGGATAAGAAAAATAGATCTTCGGATAAACCTCATTTTGTCAAGACAGGATAACTCTACATGCGTGAAATTTTTAAACTTCTAAAATACCCGACTGGGTTAGCAGATATTCCATTTTTATAGATATTGAAATTGCCCAATTTCACATACTGTGGAATTACTCAGGGTTGGGTCAAGCGTGATGCACTGAATTTTAACACACTACACTGTACATTCCCACCAGTTAGTCACATAATATTTCAAATTCCAGCTTTGTTTAGTCAAAATTTGTCATTTTTTGGGACGCCCAGCACCATTTTTTTCTATTCCAGTCCGGAACCAAAGCCATTTATGGTACCGGTACCTAGGCTAGTGGCACCATATATGGTACCCCTAGCCATGGCCATGGCTGCCGGTATACCACTACCATATATGGTACGAAATCGGAACAGAGTTGTACCATATATGGTACGATACCGCTAACAATGCGAAGGTAGGAGGGGTACCACGTCTGGTACCACCACAGGCCCCGAACGTGGGGGTACCATATCATATGGTGCCACTTATTACCTAGGTACCGGTACCATAAACGGTGTCAAGTGCTTGACTGTAAACATTGCTGTTTGCTATTCCAAATAGGCTAAGGTGATTTCGAAACTACCAGACTGTAATAAGGTAATAGTTTTGAATCAACAGAACGTCTACCTCATGAACAGCGTCATCATACATTGTACCTTATCACAGAAAATCAGGCGCAAAGCATCAGGAAAGCAGTTTGCATTGCACTGTTCGACGCCCAAAACTTGCACCAAAACTTTGTTGAACTCTTGCACCCGGACTACCCTCCTGGTCGATTGGGACAAAATAACGTGACCAGGAAAGGCTCGTAGAACAGAAGCATAGCGACCGATCCCATCGCTTAGTAGGTGCGCACCAACAGCGTTCGGAACAATTATCAGATACACCAGACAAGAAGCAGCAATAGCTGAGTGGCTTTCGGACTCAGTCGTTTCATTCTCGACTGCTCCTCGCACAACTCTGATTCTGGCTATGCACTGCTCAAATTGCTCTCCTTCAAAAAAGTCGGAGGACAACGCGAACGCACAGCACGGGTGACTGGGAAGCAAGAAGGATTTGGCTTCGATTCTGGGAATGAAAGACTGCGGCAAAACCCGGAGTTCTACCGATTGCAAGAAGTCAAACTGAGTGCATAGAAATGATCTACGAAAATCGGCAAACAGCTCGTTGCGATCAGGTGTGGAAGAGCGTTCAGAACTGGCTAAGCCGATCAGTCTACGCCACCAAGTAGTTGTATTTTCTGCCTGCTCGCTAGAAACTTGGTTGTCTAGTGTACATGTAGGTTCGGCTTCAATGGCAGGTGTGCTAGGAGGGGACACTAATACGGCAGTGGAATTGGTCAACACAGCCTCATCAAGCCATGATGGTTCTATTCTCTCTGAAACAATTTTCATTGCCTGACAGTCCAAGCGGCTTTTAGTCAATCAGGAGTGTCAAACAAAATAAAGACATACGTACGTACTGTACATAGTACAAGGTAATGTCCTATAACTCAAGGTATAAAGCGGGCACTACGGTCAGTACGTATGTTTATAACCCACCCTATAGTCAGTATTTCATTGTAGAGTTGTAAAAATATTTTGAAGGCAGAAATTTACTTGTCAGAAGCAACTACATTGTATAAATAGAAAAGTTGATGCTTTGGTTCAAACATAGTGTTACAGCCAGCTTATCGATATTCTACCAGGCGCAAAACCATTTTTAGGCTTAGAATAGGCATGAAATTGATAGAACTGCACTGCTAATGTATATCTAAGGCTAAATTCACCGATTTTCAAACAAAATTTCCATACTCTGAATAAATACAAATTTTTCTAAACAAGCCTTCAAAAAAGCTTTTTTCAAAAGGGTTTCTGTCAAGGGTTTTTTGTTTGAAAAAAAAGGATAACAAAACAAGACTATTTCATTGTATTGTTTCCTACATTAATAAACTGTCTTCATTATGTACAGTATAACATTCCATTCTCAAATGCAGCAGGTAACTTACTGACGGTGAAGAAGAAACACAAGCCGTTCTGCACCCACAAAGGAAAGCTCAGTCCTCTCCTCACCACCTTCAGTTGGTCTAACAAACTCAGCTCTATTTCTGATGCACTTTCTTGCTAAAAGACAAGCAATAACGATTCCGGGTGCAACTACCATACATATACTGTGCTAGAAAGTTCGGTGATTAACCGCTATCCATCATTCTGATAGACCAAATTCTTCAGAACCCCGACCCTTTTCCGGAGATGGCTGCGAGACGCCTTCGAACCCCCCGCTGCCCCCCCCACTTTCTGGGTTGCAGACCTGTTATATTTATGATCGAAATTGGTTTCAAAATATTTTCACTAAAATTTTGAAGTTTCGCGCCAAAATTTTCTCACTTGGTGCCGCGCCACCGATCATGTACGTACAGGGCATGTAGTGCTTAGGCCGCAAAGCCACTGTGCGCTTGCCATAGGACCTACGCATCTTCATACACTCGGTGGGACAATTTCTTGTCTTGTCGCAAACAGTTGGTCGTCGACATAAAGCCCAACCCAGGCCACTGAAAGCCGGTGATAGCTAGTAGGTAAATGGAAACCGACTGCAGCTGCCTAAGCACTGAAGAATTTGACAGTTTTGTGTGCGTGTGTTGTGTTGTATACAAGAACTAACTAGTAAAGACTCTCAACTCCATTTGATTGGTGCCGAGTACCCTTCGAGCCACCTTCAATCAAGTTCCACTACAACGCACAAGTTCTCCTATGAGTCTCGCCTCAAGTCACTCTCATTTCCAGTCTCAAGCTCCAGTCCCGCGTTCCGTGATCATCAGGCACAGCCGTGCCCCATCCGATGCTCACATGTCGTCATCTACTTTTCGCGATCGCATCCAACTTCTGCAAGAGCAAGCACAGCGTGATTTCGAACAGCGACAGCAATGGTGGATCGAACAACAGCAGCGTTGGCGGATCGAACATCAGCGCAGTGATCGTATGATCGCTCACTACCTGTCTCGACCCCTGGCAGCTCGCATGAAAGAGGAAGCGGCTTTGTTAGCTTCGTGTTCTGTCACTTCGGATGTCCAAGTCGACTCATTAAACACTCCCTTTACTGGGTTAATGGCGGCTCAAGTGGCAGTGAAGGAAGTCGGGGAGAAGAAAGAAGTGGAGAAAGATAAGGAGGCGATGTTAGATGATGGAGCTCCAGATATTCTTTGTTTGGCACAAGGCCAGTTTGAGTCCAGTTCTGTTGATGTTGTGCAGCAAGCACCTTCTCAATGCGCGTTCTCTGGGGCACACGCGGATGATCCCGTCGATGTGGCCTCTGCCGATGCTAAGAATTCGGCTTTGTTCCAGTCTTTTCTTCAGGACGTCCAAGATGGTTCAGTTGTTGCTAGTGTAGTTTGCTCAGTGAAGGACGGTCCTGTTCTCTTAGATGTGGGAAAAAGAAGGAGAAAGAGGCGAAGGAAAAAAGGGAAAGAAGAGAAGAAGTTTGAAGAGAAGATAGAAGTAGGGAGCAGGAGGAAGCAAGAAGAAGAAAAGAAAGAAGAAGAGGAAGAGAAAGAAGTTGTGTGGATGAAGAGGAAGAGAGTAAGAAGGAAGGAAGATGGGAGAGAAAGAGGAGGAGGAGAAAGGATGTTTGGAGGAAGAAGGAAGAAGAGGATGAAGAGGAAGAAGAAGGTGAAGAAGATGAGGAAAAGAGTTCTCGGAGGAGGGAGAGTGATGAGGAAAAAAGTTATGTCGAGCGAGATTTTGAGAAGTAAGAGGATGATAAAGAGAAGGATGGTGAGGAAGAAGTTGAGAGTGAAGAGAATGAAGAGAAGGAGAGTTGAGAGGAGAAGAAGAAAGAGAGTGAGAAGAAAAAGAAGACAGAGGAGTATGATGAATCGTTCTGGTTTGTTGGACAAGAGACGGCGGTTTGTTTCACCAATGACAAGTCAACAGATCCAAGCAAAGTCGCAGAAAGGCCGAAGCGTGGCGCGCAAGAGATCGAGTCAGTATGGTGTCAATGCAGAGCAGTTTTCCGGAGATGCCGAGTCAACAGAGGCGGAGCAGTTCCCGCAGTTCACTTTCCCTGACTCCCCGATTGTCAGGCACAGCGGCGGCCAGTTGACACTCGTCCAAAGGGAAGTGATGAAGAATTTGATAGTTTTGTGTGCGTGTGTTGTGTTGTATACAAGAACTAACTAGTAAAGACTCTCAACTCCATTTCAGCACCTAAGCTACAATAGCAACGACGAATGTGTTGGGACAAACGGAATCGGTGAGAGCTACCACTGAGACCCACCCGCACTGATACGGAGCATGTGTTCCGGCTAGTAGCGAAGACAGCAAAGGAGGGGCAGGATGTGGGTGAGAGTGATGGGCCCGCCGTGTGGCCTAACGTAGGGGCTACGGACCCGCCCGGATAATCGATCCATGTACGTACATACATGCATGAAAGTAGCAGACCCAATTAAAAATACGTACGATAATTTCATAGTCATTTTCTGAAAAAGGCTCCACCTCAACCTGACTGCAAGAAGCAACGTTGGTTAGCTGTTGAACGCACACCTAAGAAAGACACACAGCTAAGCCACGAGTAAAGTAGGAGGGACAGGACAGGTTACCGCTTCATTGTCCTCAAGACAGAGTTTGTTGGCAAATAAACCGTTTACAAACAGTCCTAGCGGAACATCGGCGTTCATGTTTTGGTCCGGTCCAGCTTTTCCCATGTATCCAACTGTTAAAGTGACAGACTTTTTGCTCTCGCAACCGACAATGCGACATGGCCCTAGCCACGTCGTTCTTACTGGTGTTGATCCTTCCTAAAAACCAAATCTCTAGTAAAAAGAGCTGCACAATTATGAACAATTGATTCAATGAATTTTGAATTTGACTGACATTTTTTGACAAAGCCTTACCAATTTTCGGTTGACGTGATTGTTGTGATCCGAGGGAGAATTTATCAGCAACAAAACACCAAAGCAGTTTTTAGCCGAACTGTATTTCAACAGAGCTGGGAACTCTTTCATACCTAAAGAAAAACGACAAAAAACAACGTTTTCTTCATTTAATTTCCATTTTTGCAACCACCCGTACCGTATCCTTAAAAACTTTCTCAATTCAGGAATGATGAATCGGTGCAGGACGCGTGTACAGTAATGGCAGCTACGTAAAAGCCGCCAAATTCAAACGAGCCAATAATGAGACTGCTCAAAAATGCATGGTCAATAAATATGACATCATTCAGTCAGCAGTCCCGTAGCTCAGAGACCCAGGTGGAACCGAATACAAAACAGAATTATGTGATTTCAGGTTGGTCCAAGGTTTTGCTGGATCAACCGAATTCTGGCGCCACTACGAAAACTAATACCAGTAATAGGTGGTGTACATGAAATCAAGCGTGCCAAGTAGCAGTTCGGAAGGTGCATTACCGTGGCCTTCCCGTTGATAGGTAGGTGCATGTACAATGTAACTTTGCCCAGAGTTTCTAAGCTTGTGCATTCACCAAAAGACATCTGGTGCTGGCACGTACGACCCCGATTCATCTAGAAAGCTGTTCAATTCCATTTTATACTCTGTCAATCTGGTGCAAGCGGTTGCAACGTCAGACCATTTTGATCCAAGTGGCTTTGTGACCGAACCGACGCAGCCGAGCTAATCCAAACGTGAGCTGTCGGTGTCGGTTGGCGATGCGAGCGCATCAATTCAAAGCCAGTTAGAGTCGGTAACCAAACATAGGCCATTAGTTACGAACGCAGCGTACTTTTTTGTCAACCAGAACCTGCAACAAATTACCCCGGCTGCTCTCCAGAGCCACCGTGCTTTCGGCTTCTTGTCTAAGCAATTAGTCATTGGTTCGAAAACAAAGCAGCAGGTGCATCCGATTCGACTATCTGAAACTCTCCGCTTCCAATGATTGCGGCCTATCGCTCGGCTCCGGCTGACTGGGTTCAGCTCAGCTGAAGATGCCGACTCGGTGGCTCGGCCCGTCTAACCCCATCTTTAAGCGCTACGCCTCTCAGAAAGCCAAAGTTGCCGGAGCTACGAAGGCAATATGGGCGGTGCATGAAGAGAAGGTGGCCGATGGGTGTTGCTGGGTGGCAAAAACTCTATGGAAGAGACTGCACCTCAAAAAATTGCTGCTTATTCTGCTCATGATCGGCTACACAATGCTTGGAGGTATGAGGTTTGAAACAGTGATAAGCAGTGAAATAAAAAGTAGGAAAGCAAAGTTTTAAGTTGTAGTATTGCTACAAATTGTTAACTAAATGGTCACGCTTAAAAAAGTTGCAGGCTGTGTGTTTGTCTACTTTGAACAGCCGCACGAGCAAAACGTCACGGCAACTAAGCAACACCTGCTAACAGAGAGGAGAGTTCGGTTTACCAAAAATATCGAACTAGTGGCTACACGATGCGTATCTGAGCCCAAGGCTAATTGCACCGACTTGGTGATAAATATTTTGCGACAATACGACAAAGAGACTGGTCTTGAGGAGACGATTAATCCTGGTCACTATAACTGGGGTTCGTTCTGGAATGCAGTTTGGTACTCGGGAACCATTTACACTACCATTGGATACGGAAATCTGGCTCCTGCTACTCGGCAAGGAAAAATTAGCACCATTATTTACGGATTGAGTGAGTTGAACGCTAAACTCCTTTGTATTTAGGGTCGGTGCAACAAGATTGTTTTTCTTAACGTACGGTAGATCGATTGCGCCCTACAGTTTATAGAAGCCATTCCCCATTGATCTACACTGCTTACGATGCAGCTCTCGACGTGTTTTCGAAAATTCTAAAAATAAGATCGCAGAGATTCGCACCAACGGTCTATTTTTCTCGCCGCGCAGGTCTGTCCCTCCCGACTGCTCAAAAATCGACGCTATAAATTTCTCAACTTTTCTTTAGTCGGAATTCCCCTGATGCTGGCTCTGATGAACGATTTGGGTAAAACTCTCTGCAATGTAGTCGAGTATTGCTACGACAAAGTGTACTGCGGCTTTTGGAAGGTTCTGCGCAGACCGGTCGATCCAGAAACACGGGTTCACTTCCCTATTTGGGTGGCCTTGTTGGTGGTGTTTGTTTACGTGATTTCTTGTGGCTTGGTTATGATGGAGATAGAGAAAGGCAAGTGGGACTATCTGGACTCTTTCTATTTTTTCTTCATCACATTTTCTACAATCGGTTTGGGCGACGTTATGCCTGACAGTCCGCGTAATATGCTCTACACTTTCGCATTGCTTATCGCCGGACTGGCGCTGGTAGCCATGATAATCAATATGCTCAATGTCAGACTGGAAGACCAATACTTTGCCGCCATGGAATTGATGGAAAAACAGCTGAGAAACGAAGATCAAATCGGTAAAGTAGAACGTGGCGTACGCGCAGGATTTTACAGTGGTGCTAAATTTTGAAGAGTTGGGCCGCTCAAAAATTAGCGTTATTCTGCATTCTGAGCATAGTATTTCAACAGAAATTCACAGTATAGCGCACCATATATTGGTTTCTCTTATTTTTAATCAATTGTTTTCATAACTTCACCAGAAAGGGGGGTGAACGCACCCACACCTCTGGGTACCCTGGTACTGGCCGATGGCCCAACCAGGAATCTTCAAAATTTTTAAGCCACTCCTCTTAATTCAATGTCCCTGGTACGCCACTTGGCATGGAGTCAATGGAAACACAAAATAACTGTTTTCAGCTATGACTGAGGACGAGGATGATCAGTTTACAGAGAAAAAAAGAGAAAAACCAATTATGACACGGATGGAAAGCTTGGCTGCCAACGACAATTATTGACTCCATGTGTCTGATTTTTAACATAAATTTCGGAACATCAAGTTTTTATCATTAAGCTATATTATGCACAATTCTATTGAGCTTTCAAATTGAGGGTGGCCTGTTTTCATAATTCAAAACTGTTTATCTGTGTCATGACAAGCTGACGGAGCATTTTGGTGCTAAAGTCCTCTTGTATACGCCGACTATTTGTACAACTTATCAGTCGAATCAGAAATGCCGCGACTTAGGTCTGCACTTTCCTGAGAACAAAGTCTGCAGGCCCAGACAGCGCTAGTGTTCTTTAAAATCTTTACATACAGTAACTACTGACTGTCTGCACTAATGGCGTGCTGTGGAATCAAACTGCGAATCACTTTTGCCGTGATCGGGGTGCTCTGCGGCTTTTGTGCCCCTATCTTCGCACTTCAGTTCCAAAATTGGAACGCAGGGTTGCTTTGTCTGGTCAGCGGTTTGTTTGCTGCTGCCACATTGGCTTTGCATATTGCCTACGCCAAGGGAAGTCTGGTGCGCTGTCGACCCTATCTGAGAACGATTATGCTTATCGGTGAGTGTGAGTGACGTATTTTCGACGTTAACTGTGGACACAGAATTTGAATTTTGTACATTGGTGTCCTCCGATTGTCCTTCACACCAGGGCGCAGCCAAAAAAGTAGTTACTAGGCCCACTGGGAAACACTGCTGTTTGGGCATTTGCGTCTCAGTTTTGCTACGTACGTACGAGGACAAACAATAGTTTGCATAGTTTATTTTCAGGTTGCTTCGGTCAGCTGATCGGCTCTTGTGCGTTCGTAGCCTACATAGCTCTGGCATCTGTGTTAGGTCAAGGGTTGGGAGATGTGCATGGCGAAAATTACTGGGTTGCTATGGTCTGGGGCTGGATGACCTTCAAGTGGGGATTTCAACTATTCTGGTTCGCCAGAATGTACCTGCGGGAGTACGAACGAATCCCGTTGCTGTCAAAAACTGAACAACAAACGGACTACTACTCTACCGACGAGAAACATCAGATTATCTAGATAGTTTATTTAGCTTCTTTAGTTTCATTGATTTCATTGGTAAAGGAAGGCTTGCCACTACATCAGTCAGAATCTGAGTGATAAAGCAAAGTGAAAAATATATGCAATTTGATAAAAATCTCTAAATCTAGCGCCTAGTGTCTCCACCGAAAAGCTCGTGAATCCAGATGCACTCAAGTTCACAGTTTGCCCTTAGCCAATCGTTGATGCATTTGTTCTTTGGACTCTCCCTCTTTGCAAACAAAACTAAGACTTCGTTTGGCCGCCATCTGCTCTCCAGTCATCACCGAAGCCAAATGCACCAACGTATCGATGGTAGGGGTTGGCACTCCACGCTTCTTTCCCAACTCGGCGATAGGGATTAGATTGAAGCAGAGATCCTCTGCTATGTATCTGCCCGAGAGGGACGGAGGGGCCTTGAAGTAGCGGTAGTGTGCGCTCGTGTGCAGACTGTCGTAGAGTCCGGGGTATCCGGTCTCTCCGTAGCACTGCTTGAAAATCTCAACTATATCGGGGGTCTGGAGACCCAGCACTGTTGCGATGGCCATTCGTTCCTTGTCAACCGACTCCATCACTCGACAGATGGACGGAGAAGCGCCTTCAGTGTAGAATTTGAAATTGCCGCCCGTTACCTCGATCCAACCGACGTTGAGCAGAGTGGGAGGAGGGTGGAAGATTATGTTGGGATTGGTAAACCCTGAAGATATAGATCTTTTGGAATCCTTAGCTCAGGTATCCATGTAAAATATCCGACTATCCAATTAAAGCACTGCTGATTGATTGGTTTGTAGTTCGAAAACCTTTGGCTTGTTTTATTTGTAAGTTTAGCAGATGAAATTAAAACGTGTAAAAGGAACTTTAATGAAGCGTAGTTTGAAAGATACGGTAGCTAAGTCCTTTCCGGGATTGAAATGGTACGTACTGCCATACATGTGGCTGGGTTTTCGGCTGAGGGGATTTTCAGGTCCCAAATAGGGTTTCAGCACTATCTCTAAAGGGGTTTCAGGGACCGTTTTGGTGACCAAAAACCGGCTTCAGCGACTTTTTCTGGTCGCAAAACACGGTTTTGAGGGCTAAAAATCGGGAAAATCCTGTCTAAGCTGCAAGAATGTCCTTTAAACCACCATATTTTTGTATTAAAACGTGCAAAAATACAAAAATTATTCGATATAATATAGAGAGTTAAACGGAATCCTCTTTAGGGTTTGTGAAACCCTAATTTTGAATTTTAAAAACTTTAATTAGGTTCCGGAACCCTAATTAGGGTTTTAGAAGTGCTAAACAGGGTTTCAAGACTTTGTAAACCCTAAGGGTTCCGATCCGATGAGCGGGGGGCTTATGGCCTACGATCAGACAGACTCGTGGTCCATTTCGCAGCCCCCTTAGTAGCACTTCGTTCACTGCCCAGCCACGTCCTAGCCATGCTGTTGGGTGCCAGTCACTAGGAGAGCGCCTGGCCTCTTGACGTCATGATGCTGCCAGCTCCCGACGGCCGCCGGTGCCCCATATGCCAGAGGGCTCCCGGCATAGTTGGTTTATCAGACAGCTTCTGACATCGCAGATCTTCTCCTCCAACGCGGTATGCTTTGTGGAGCGGCTTCGGTGCAACGGCAGATCCAGTCGGTTCCCAATTTACCTACTCGCTGTCAAGCTTTCGGTGGCCTAGATGGAGCTTTGTGTCGACGACCAACTCTTTGCGGCACGAAACTTGCCGCGCCGAGAGGATGAGCGCACGAGCACGCGCACAGTGGCTATGCGGCCTAAACCACTACACCAACTGTGCCGCCTTTATTAAGGGTTTCTTGGGGTTGAAAACACTCTTGACACCCTATCTTGGTCACGAGTTGGTATTTGGGTGCCGACCTTTTGTACTTTTTAATCCAAAATAAGGGTTCAGGGTTCCAGAAAACTCTCAGAATCCGGCTGGGGGGTTGCCCGAAAATCGGGTCTGGGGGCGAAACCCCCAACTACATGTATGCATCATTTAGGACTACAGGTTTTACCGATTCGATTTTTTGATGCGGAAGCAATTTCTCTATTCGGTACCGTTTTTGGGGAGAGTTAGGTAGTATAGGTAGTACGTACCTGCTTCCAGCACATTGTTAGCTTTGTAATGGTTTCCTGGTATGATTCCCTTGAGTTTCTCGAAGATTTGGTCTGTTTTGTCAGCCGGGTAGACTCCAGTTGTCAGACCAAGTTTAATGCCCGAAATAAAGACGCCATTAGCTGGTTCCTTCAACTTGCGACAGGCGTACGGGATACTGTTGGTGTCAACGAATGCCACGTCTTGTTTAGCGCCCTTCTCTTCCATGATTCGAGCGAATTCCAAAGACACATAGTTGCCTGGCATCGAGACAATGATGTGGCCGTCTCGTAAGTGGGGCAACATCAGCTCAAACATAGGGATCTGCCCAAATGCCGGCACTACCAACACCAACACGTCGCCAAATTTCACTGCTTCTCCGATTTCGGTCGTTGCAAGGTCTATTTTACCTGTGCCGCTTACGGCTGCCTAAAAACAATGTACGGTGTATGTGTGCATTACCGTTTTTACATTGACGCAGAGAGGGTTCGGGAACTTTCAATCAGGCGGAATTGAAAAACGCCTTAAAAAACGTGTCGTTTGGACTGTTACTCTATTACTACATATGTACATACTCTTCCTACATAAGAACGATTCAGAAATATGTGCACATCTGTGATATTGGCAACGTTTAAAAACGTTGGTAACTAATGCCGTAGTAGTAGCAAATTATTCTTAAGAGTCTTGTACCTTGTACCCATCTTCCTCGGCGCTAGCAATCAGGCAACCTTCCTTTTTGACTGGTTCAATTGCCTCCTTGAAGTTGGGGTGTTCAAACAGTGCCACCTTGTGTCCGTTCAAGCTGAGATGACAAGCTAAAGCGTATCCGGCATTTCCGGCACCGATCACCGTGACCTTTGCCATTTGGTTTTCTTAGGGGTAGTAAGCGCAGTTTGTGTAAACAAGCTACTCTTTGCAATGCACCAAGTGGCAACCGCCGAATCTCAACACTTAACAGGTGGCGGAGTGTGGCGCCGGGAGAGCGCCGCTGGTGGCGAGAGTGAGTGGTGCGCCGATGGATTGAAGTTGTATTGACGGCCAGCTTCAGGGCTCCATAACAAAGCTACCACTAGAGGTGTCTTTGACACACACAAACACCCTTATCTACGTCTGTTAGCTCACTCGTGACCTGCAGATGCAGATAGAAACGTAGAGCACTCTCTCTATTTATACACTGCCTCTTGCTTCTGACATTTTATTGGCAGGTGACTAAATGCTAAATTGGTACCATGAGCCTGCTACAGAATTGTGCGGGATACAGTGGTGTACTCAGGATTTTGAAAGGGAATATCTAACCGGCAATCCTTGAAAATTACGTAGTTTCCAAAAGCGCTTTAGAAAAGCATACTGAGAGCAAAATTAATAGTTTGATACCTAATCTACAAACAGGAATAACAAAAACAGCATAGCAAATTTTTTACTATAGCAACCGCAAATCTCAACCGATTTGAATGAATCTTTTTTGAATGAAAGACAAATAACTGGTGAAGTAACCGAGTGTATGTGTCACTTATAGTCTCCTACACTAGCCCTTCAGTCTTGTGAACTAACCAGAGTATCATGATAAGTTCACCAATCACTTAAGAATTTATTTCTCTTTCATTCTCATCGGTTGAGATTTAGGGTTGCTACAGTAAAAAATCTTCTGAATTGTTTTTTTGGCACACCCTGTTTATATTCAAAACTTATGCAAAGAAACGAACGAAACGTAACACGGTAGAAGTAGTAGGTAGTTACAGACATTTGAACATATATTTGCAAGAATATTTTAGGACATGAGACACACAATACAGTTCGCAGCACTGAACCTAAATGTTACGCAATTGACACAAATTTTGTGCATAGTTTGTGTTCTTAGACAGTGAAACGACGACGTTGCAGTGCCAGCGGTCCAAGTCCCAGTCAGTTGTTATCTGCGTGCACATGTTTACGGACGGCATATATTTTTCGATTGCTCATTCAGTGAACAGCCTTAAAGCTACGACCAGCGCTGTAAAGCGCCGTGTGCTTGCTGTACAGTGTTTTTGTCATTAAAGTAAATTAAATTTTGATCATGTGCAATATTTTGTGTCATATTTATGTGAAACTGGTGCTAGCGGCCCTCACCCTATTTGGTGCCGTTTGCGTATGCATCATTTTTGGACTTCAATACCACGATTATATCGTATGTGGAATGGCAGCCGTGGTTTTTCTATTGACAACTCCAGTCTTCGTACTTCATATTTTGTGCTGGAGAGAAAAATTGCATCGGATATCTACCAGATGCTATACGCTTCTAGTGATTTTTGGTACGTTTTCTTTATTTATTTTTATTCACCAAATTCGAAAGCACGTTTATTTACTTCAGGAATCATTTTCGCTGTTCTCACACTTGGTTGTTGTGTCGCTTTCTTAATAATAGCAGGGATCAAGGGCCAATCTCTGGTAGACTACAAGGACACTGATAATTTTTGGATCGCAGCAGTCTGGGCCTTTCTGGCGTTTAGGGGAAGCGTCAGCACAGCCTTTTACGCGAGAAAGTACTCAAAGAAGGTCACGGCATCGAAGATTTGGACTGTTCAAGAACATTCCAATTCTGAAAGTGACCCTTACTCTGTACGGGTTGGCAATGTTTGAGTAAACTTCTCATTTCCACCCAGTGGCGTACCCAGGATTTTGCAAAGGGGGTGTGTAAAATTTTGAAGTTGCCGGGTAGTGGTTGGGCCAACAAGGGCAGAAAATTTCGCAAAATTAACCTCAAAAACGTGTTTAAAAAAGCATTCTGAGCTTAAAATTGACAGAAATTACAAGTTTTACTGGTTTAAAGTGGCCTGGTTGGTAGTGATGTAAAAAATTAAATTAATTGTAATTGAAATTCGCATAATTGGCCCGTTTTTAATTTCAATTCAATTAATTTAATTTAATTGAAATTCAAAAGTTGGGCCATAATTTAATTGTAATTGAATTGAAATTCGCCTGGAATTTCAATTATATTTTCAATTATTTCCTGTGGTGAATGTAAAAAATGCGTAAGTATTAGAGAGTATTTGAGTATTAGAGAATGACTTCAAACAAAAATCTATCTAGGGTTTGCCACCTCTTTATCACTGACCTCTTGACGGATGGATGGATTGTGAGGGCGGGGCCGTAGCCTCTGCGTTAGGCCACACTGCGGGGCCACGCACGCACGCACACCCACATCCTGCCCTTCCTTCGCTGCCTTCACTACTAGCGGGCACACATGCTCGGTGTCAGTCTGGGCGGGTCTCAGTGCTAGCTGTCCCCGTTCCCGTTTGTCTCAAACGCACAACACGTGTGCTTGCTATTGTAGCTTAGGTGCAACGGCAGCTCCAGACGGTTCCCATTTACCCACTCGCTGTCGCCAGCTTTCGGTGGCTTGGGTTGGGCTTTGTACGTACCTTTGCGGCAAGAAAATTGCCCCACCGAGTGGATGAACGCACGACCACGCACACAGTGACTTTTCGGCCTAAACCATTATTACACCAACTGAGCTGGCTTATACTGACCTCTATTTGTTTTGTAACGTTTTATGCTCTGATTTTTATTTCGTAGTTCATAAAAGTCAAAACAGTGATTTTTGGATGTATGGTGGGATTACACCCCCTTTTTGGCGAACGCACCTAGGAAGTGATGTTGTTAAAAAATGCTGAAAACCTTTAGATTACGTACTGATATATAATAATGAACTAAATGTAAATTTCCCCCAGAATGCTATTTTATACGTTTTTAAAAGGCAACTTTTAAAACTTTTCTCGGCTGGTTGGGCAGTACGCTAACCAGGGGCCTATTTCATAAAACGTTCATATTTATGATTTTATGAGTTATGAGAATATGAGCTCATAGTATGAGTCCTCATAACCACTTCGAAAAGACCGAAAAACCCGAATTTGGATCGTTTTACGGAAACCAGGTTTCCTTTTTAGGAAACCAGTTTTCCTTTTTAGGAAACCGAGTTTCCTTTTTAGGAAACCAGGTTTCCTTTTCAGGAAACCAGGTTTCCTTTTTTAGCCGAACTCAAAAAACGGGTTCGCATACCCGAAACTATGGTTCGGTTTTTTTTACCCGAATTATTTCGTGAAAATCCGTAGCCAAAACCATGCTCAACCCGAAACACGAATGTGATCAGGTTAGATCTCCTGTGAACTTAACCCGAATCCAAATTTTTATACCCGAAACTTTGTAAAGAAA
Source organism: Sabatieria punctata (assembly GCA_030248155.1). Taxonomy (NCBI): domain Eukaryota; kingdom Metazoa; phylum Nematoda; class Chromadorea; order Araeolaimida; family Comesomatidae; genus Sabatieria; species Sabatieria punctata. Next base: position 38,226 of record JASANB010002135.1, on the reverse strand, counting down.
ACCCGAATGCAGTTTGTGTACACGAAACTTGGTCAAGAAGACCCCAAAACAGCTTTTGCGAACCAGATAAATGCCGTTCAACCAAACCAATGAACAGCAACTTAGATTTGCTGTTTATACAGACAACTAATACAGAATGGTAGCCAGACGTACACTCACATTTTATTTTTAGGAAGAAGAGCACAAGAAAGAACTAGCAAAATAAACCAGAACGCCTAGGCCAGAACAGCACATGGCAACTAATCTTTGTTGATGGCTCGCTCTAAACAATGACGAAATAAAGTGGCGGGGCGGAGCACTTAGCCTATGACACGACTGCTCTGCTTTAGGCCAAACGCAGATAATGAACAATTTGACTGGCCGAGCCGTGTCCTTGGCCGCTGGCCCACTGGGGAGTAATTGCAAAATTCGGGAAGTGCGCACCTAGATTCGTGTTTATGTAATCGGGAATCGGGTTTGGACCGTCGGGGTTCGGGGATCGGGATTCAAGTTCGGCATACTGAACCAATCCTCGTTTCAGTTCTTCTTAAATCGAGGTTCGTATTTTGCGTTCGGAATGACAACCCGAACCTACACGAACTCAAAAAAAGTTTCGGCTCGACAGTTTCCATTTTTTGACCAGTTCCTTTTTAGGAAACCAGGTTTCCTTTTTAGGAAACCAGGTTTCCTTTTCCGGAAACCAAGTTTCCTTTTCCGGAAACCAGGTTTCTTTTTCCGGAAACCAAGTTTCCTTTTCCGGAAACCAGGTTTCCTTTTCCGGAACTGACACACATGTGTGTCCGGTCTTTTCGAAGTGGATAAAGTCGGTTTCACAACGTTTTGCGCGCACTCATATTTATGATTCCGATTTTATGAGTGATTTTATGAGTCGCAAAAAAAAGAATAAATAAAAAAAGAAGAGAAAAATGAGTTTGGCCTTGAATTCGTGTGGAAAACTCTGGTAGCATCTTAGAAAAAATGTCTGGTCGCAAAAGAACGCAGAGAAAACCGTTGTATTGGGCGAAAATTTCGACTCAAAGCATCGAGAGGGAAGGAAAAGCATTTGCCAGAGGTCGACGAGCTTGTGCTGCAAATAAATACCTCGACTCCGCTTTGGTAAAAGTAGAAGGACTGGGCCAAGAAGCCACTGATCCGCAAGCCCAAAACACTGCCTCTAACGAGCATGATTACATCGGACAAACATCCTGTGATCAGGAAATAGACCCTGTTAGAGGCCTCCCCTACTGTCCCACCAGCCATGCCGTTGCCGAACGTCATCAGGTACCTATCTTTTAATTTTTTTGCTTGTAGAATTTGTTTTCTTTATCCTTATCGTTTTTCGGTAACCCTGCCCCAGCAAAATTGCCCGTATTGGTACAAAAATATGCCAGGGGTTCTAGCCTGAAAACTTTTTAGCGATAGATAATGAAAACTTTTCCCAGAATACGATGTAAAACCTGAAACTGAACACGTTTGAAGCAGTGTTTTTCACTATTCTGCAGTCGTATGTAGTGTACGCAGGGGATGCTTTGTGAGTTGGGTTCACTTCCGATTTTGATGGAGGTGTTGTAATAAAAACGATTACAAAATAAGAGAACCCAATAGAAAGTACTCCAACTCACTTCCCTCCGAGAATAGCTAAGTTTATATCGACGGCCCTTTATGTCAGGAATACAACCGTCCTAAAAACTACTACATTCTCAACTACATGTATCTGTGGTGCCTGGTAAATTCCCAAGACCTCCTAGATGTTTAGATAGTTTTCGTCTTTTTCGGTAGATTTCAGTGTTTTCTTACATTTAAAACCATCTACGTAGAGCCCAAAATGTAAAATTATCTAGAGCGGTTTCTAGTGGTTTTTAGCCTGCTTTACGCTTTTAACCGATTTTTCAGCGACTTTTAGTCCCGAAATTTGAGCTCAGCAGAAGAAAGACCATCCGGGCCACCCGGGCTCAAACTCCAAACCCCTCCTTCTTTGACGCTGACCTGTTACGTATGTGCAATAGTGCGTACAGACTTAAACGTAGAACGCTTCTGCACGACCACAATCTTTTGGCAAAAGTAGCAAAAGAGAAATAATATCGGCTTTAACAAATTCGAAATTGAAATTTCCCTGTCCTTTTAAATCGGCTATTGGTTTTTACTCGATATGGATGTGGATTGATTCCCATACGTACACTTTGTATTCATACGATTTCCGATCCGATCCGATCCGATGTGTGGGGGGGCCTTACGGCCCTACGCTCAGACCTCTGCGGTCCATTGCGCAACCCCCGTATTCGTCATCTCGGACGTTTGCCCTCCTTTCACTGCCAAGCCACTCTAGCCATGCTGTTGGGCGCCAGGTACTAAGAGAGTGCCTGGCGTGGTGACGTCATGGTGCCGACAGCTCCCAACGGCCGCCCGGCGAAGAGGCCAAACCGGTATTGGCCTTATTGCTGGTTTCTCAGACGGCACCTGACGTCGTTGATCTTTTCTCCAATGTGGCATGCTGTAGGAGCGGCTTTGGTGCAATGGCAGATCCAGTTGGTTCCCATTTTACCTACTCGCTGTAACCAGCTTTCGGTGGCCTGGGTGGAGCGTTGTGCCGACGACCAACTCTTTGCAGCAAGAAACTTGCCACGCCGAGAGGATGAACCACTACAACCGCTAGGGATGCAGCGGCCGCCGTGACTCAGAGGCAGCGAGCTACCCACTGAGCCACCGACGCGGCTTCATACGATTTAGCATCGCTTCACATAAGAAACTACGTATTCGCTGTTTCAGTGTGAACAAAAAATCAGCGGCCAGTTCCTGGAGGAAACCGAACCTACTAGCTGACGCTCGAAATTTTCGGAAGGAAGAGGAATTACATAGGTCCGCCGGTCTGGACCATCAAGTCGTAAACGGATTTAGGGGTGTCTAGCAATGTCCGCTCGTGTTCTTCATCTCTACGAGTCACAATAACTGTTTGTGTGCATTTGAACGTGTTTGTTTTTGTTCGATTTGCTTCCATTATAAAACTTTCTTTGAACTAACAAAACTGAAACCGATACAATTTGTTCAAACTTCAAACAGGCAGCATGTACAGTACAGCATGAGAGACTTTTTGAGTAATTACAGGTGGGATTAAGAGGCCAATGGGCCCTTCCCTTCCTTTTCTTCTACAATAGTCCTTGCAACTAAACAAAGAAAATAATGGAACTAACTATGCGTCTGTAATGATGCGGTGACTTTCTGTGTTTTTTCTTTGGTTTATTCCTTGTGTTATTTTGTGGATGATAAACTTGTTTGTTTGAGAGCATGTACAACTACCGAAATTGGTTGATCAGGCGATGTCTGGTTTTAAGAATTTCTTGCGACAGCCGAAAACACTCCTTGAACTTTGCAGGCTCTTCAGGATAATGTGAAAGTTATGCTGGGTCGAAAGACACGTTTTCTCCTTGGCCGCTCATCTTGGTTTTTTCTCCCTGTAGCTGGACGAATCATTATTCGAGCATTTCTTTGAGATAGAACAACTTTACACTGGAAAAAAAAATTTTATGAGTCACCTACCCACTCATAAAATGCTAGGAACACACAGTCATAAATCATAAAATCATAGTATGAGGCAAAACATTTATGAAACAGGCGCCCTCATAAATTCGATGATTTTACTCATATGGTTGGGCTTCTGCCCGACCGACGAAAAAGTTTTGAAAATTTAGCTTTCGATTCGAAAACGCATTTAAAAGGTATTCTGAGCATAAAATAGACGGTTTTAGTGCATAATTAATTCATTTCTTATATTTTTGTCTGATTTTCCTCCTTAACTCCACCGCAAAGGGGGTGTACACACCATACACCCCCTGGGTACGCCATATTTCCACTGGAGTTGCATTGTTGGCGTTGATTGCATTAATACTTATACTTATATACTTATGAAATGCAGCAGGACAAAAATTCTTAAAGTCAGTGATGCCGTATAATTCAACCGGCCAGAACAAAGACATGACGGGAGTGGTCCAATGATTGTGTAATGTGTAGTGAATCCGCACACACCTACCAGGAAGCAACGCACTCCCAAACTCAGACTGTAAAGTATTGTGAGGAACTATAAAAATAGAGGGTATCATATAAACAACACTACACGGTAGTGAATTTTCGACCTGGTTTTCTTTGATTTTGTTAAAAAATAGCGGATATTTCGGTTAAACATTAGAATTAATTCAGAAGAGCACAAATCATGCCAAATTTGGGTCATTTGAGTACAGCAGATTATTTTAGCGAAAAAAGCCGACCTTCCTTTTGCAAAATTTTGAATACGGTCGGGCTGGTTCGAAAATTTCAGCTACGTACAGCGCATCCCATCCCTATTAAAGGTAAGGTACTGTGTTGGCTCAAGCGAAATAGATTGCAAATGCGCTGGCAAACGACCTTTTGCCTAATGGGCCAATTTCAACAGTTTGTTTGCCTAATAGGCCATTTTCTACATGAGCAATTGATTGTTAGCGTTTTTGTTTCGACAACATACAGTAATTTCGGTGCGGGTCTAGCGAATAGAATCGATTATATTTAAAAATTCTAAGTTTCCCGCTTTCGCTTGATATAGAAGGTAAATGATCTTGTTAATCTTTTCTATAGGATACGGTAGCTAAATTTGGCGACTATTTGTCTGTCCGTCTGTCTGTCCTGTCCTTGTCACCTTACGTCCAAACATTTTTATATTTATTGTTTCGTTACTTATCTATAATCCGATTTTGTCGATCATTCTCATATCTGTTGACTGTGGATTGAAGAGGTAGAGAATGGAATCGAAGACGGTAGTGTGGGTTAAACGCTCGGATCACGTGCGCCCGATCAACTCGGTGCACTGGCGAATAAAGGACGCGTCCAAGTTTGGCATATCCGGTTCGGTTGGATTTCTGGAAGGAGACGGAGAACTAGCCGAGCTGAACTTTTACTCTCACATAATTCCCAATTTTCCACCGACAGTTCTCCAGGTAATCGAATCTCCTAATCCGGTCGCACAGTTTTTTGCTCAACTCCGAAAACTTGCGGCCGGGGAGCTGGAGAAATTTTTCTCCAAACTATCTCATCTCAAAGTCAAAGATTGGCCGGAAATGGAATTTGACCACATAAGAACGGTGTTGAAGAGTGCTTCGAATCTGAAGGGCTTCGATTTCTGTGACTCAGGTCACGAAGAGAAAGATTTCTTTGAGCTGATTTCTTTGCTCCGAGCCAATCCCTCACTGGAAGCACTCGATCTCTCTTACCCTCTCACTCACGTTCTGCTGGATCATGCATTCGCGAGTCTGACGCAGCAGAAAATTCGCATCCTTCGGCTGTCGGCCCCCTGCGGTGTTCCACTGAAAGATCTGTGCAAAGTGACTGTGCCCTGCCCAAGCGTAGACTTACTGGCCGCTCAGGAGTTGTTTTTGGAAGATGCTCACGACGACGTTCAGCAGGCAATCGAGTTGTTGCCCACCATTTTCCCCAGTCTCAAGTTTCTTTTTCTCGACTGGAATTTGATAGACACAGAAATCGTATACGACACTCGAACCGGCGCTGTTCTCGACTGTCTAGTCTCTCTGTACGAGAAGGTGAAGCTGGTTTGGATGGCCGTTTTGTTTTACATTCCAACTGACGACACCAAGACGGCCGCCTTTAAAGTGGGCAACTACTTTTCGGCCGACAAACGGATGCCGGTTCGCTTCTACGAGTTCAGCTCTTTTGGATCGGCTCCCAATTTTCTGCTGTTGCTTGTAGGAAAAGGCTCCGATTACCGTGTCCAGAGACTAGTGAAAGTGGTTGTCGACGGGTGTAATTCCCGACCGGAAATACCCCACTTTTTGTACGTTTTGAATGGGGAGCCGGATAGAGGTCTGGTCACCGCTGACTTGGAGTTGGAATTCGGGGGAATGGACCAGGCGGAGATTAGAAGCAAATTCGCCAATCGCAAGAGTCAAATACAATTGGCAGCCGACGTTGCTAAGGGCAAACTGTCTAAAGCTTCTGTAGAGTAAGTCCTAAATGGCCGAGGAAAGAAAACAGCCTGTTGCTTTTCAGTTTATGCGAGATACTAGTGATGTAAAAAATTAATTTAATTGTAATTGAAATTCGCATAATTGACCCGTTTTTAATTTCAATTCAATTAATTTAATTTAATTGAAATTCAAAAGTTGGGCCATAATTTAATCGTAATTTAATTGAAATTCGCCTGGAATTTCAATTATATTTTCAATTATTTCCTGTGGAGAATGTAAGGAAATGTGTAAGTACTAGAGGCGCTAACGACTTCAAATAAAAACCTATTTAGGGTTTGTCACCTCTTTATACTGATGACCTCACTATGTTTTGTAATATTTTATGATCTGCTTTTTATTTCGTAGTTCATAAAAGCCAAAACAGTGATTTTTGGATGTATGGTGGGTTGACTGACAAAACCCCTTTTTCGCAAAGGTACCTAGGAAGTGATGTTGCTCAAAAATGCTGGAAAACTTTCAATTATGCAATGATATATGTATAGTAATAATGAACTAACTGTAAATTTCCCTCAGAATGCCATTTTATGCGTTTTAAAAGGCAACAATTTAAAATTTTCTCGCCTGGTTGGACAGCAGGCTAACCAGGTGTCTCTAAGCTTTTACATGGACATTTTTCTAAGTCCTGAGTCCTGTCACTGTCTTTTAACAGCAAAATTACAATAATTTTCAAAAAAATTGAAAAAATAATTGAAAAAAATTGCATAATTGAAATTTTCCGTGGTTCCATAATTTAATTGAAAATATAATTGTAATTGAAAATAATGGAAAACTATTTCAATTAATTTAATTTAATTTAATTTAAATTAAAAACTGAGCCCATAATTTAATTGTAATTGAATTGAAATTCAAATTCCATAATTTTACATCACTACGAGATACGTATAGTGAACAAAAGTTATTATTGTTTGTCCAACCATTTCGTCTTCTTCAACTTTAAATCTGCCGGCGTTCCCAATTTTTGCTGCCGTTCTTCCAACGGAATGTTGCCAGGTGGCGTAACGAAATAGTCCTCTACAGTTTTGGCGGCGTTCGCCAATATGACATCTCGACAGTTGCCCTCCGTCACCTCATCCTCTCTCACAGACAGACTGCACTCTTCCAACACAGAGTCCATTGGTTCTACATCTAAAAGTCTAATCTGGTCTAGGCTTAGATGGACTGATCGTTTTACCGGTGGTGTCGACCAGTTTCAGCTGATTTGCATAACTGATTGCTTTCTCCAAATGCCTCACTGCGTCTTCGTTACTGAATCTGACCAGCGACAGACTCTCCAAATGGTCCACTAACTCTTCACTTAGTTTGGGCGGCGCCGGCAGGCGAGACTGGTCAATTTCTATCCATGTAGGTCGGGTTGGGATTCGAGGTTTGGATTTGTAAGAACAAAATCGAACAACAAGTCTGCGAAATGCGAAGGTAACCGGTCGCATATGGGATCTCGAAGTCCTAATGCAAGACGATAACCCAGAGAAGTAGATATGTGACACCGAAAATATAAGTGAAATATAGGAAGGTACTGTGCTGCTGCAACTGAACCGTGCCTTTATGGCAACGGCAACATAACATACATGTAGCTGGGTTTTCGGCTGGGGGGGGGTTTTTTCCAGATCCAAAATAGGGTTTCAGCACTATTTCCAAAGGGGGTTTCAGCGACCTTTTTTTGGTGTCCAAAAGTGGGTTTTAGCGACCTTTTTTTGGGCTCAAAACAGGGTTTTGAGGACTAAAAATCCTGTCAGAAGTGCAAAAATTCCCTATAAAACCCTATTTATTGGTTTAAAATGTGCAGAAAATCCTATTTTTTATTAAAAACGTGCAAAAAACATGTTTTTGCTTTAAAACATGCAAAAAAGCTCTATTTTACTCGACAGAATAGAGCTAAAATGCGTATCTGGAACCCTATTTAGAGATTTTGAAACAAAAATTAGGGCACTGAAACCCTGTTTAGGGTTTTTGAGACCCAAATTAGGGCTCCGGAACCCTATTTAGGGCTTTTGAAACCCAAATTAGGGTTCCGGAACCCTACTTTGGGCCTCCAGAAACCCTGTTTAGTCTCTGTGAAACCCAAATTAGGGTTCCGGAACCCTATTTGGGCCTCCAGAAACCCTGTTTAGTCTCTGTGAAACCCAAATTAGGGTTCCGTAACCCTATTTAGGGTTTTTGAAACCCAAATTAGGGTTCCGGAACCCTATTTAGGGTTTCAGAAACCCAAATTAGGGTGGCGGAACCCTATTTAGGGTTTCAGAAACCTAAATTAGGGTTCCGGAACGCTATTTAGGGTTTCAGAAACCCAAAACAGGGTTTCGGAACCCTATTTAGGGCTTTTGAAACCCAAATTAGGGCTCCGGAACCGTATTTAGGCTTTCAGGTACCCAAAACAGGGTTTCGGAACACTATTTAGGGTTTCTGAAACCCTAAATAGGGTTCCGGAGGCATTACTTTGGGTTTCTGAAACCCTAACTAGGGTTCCGGAACCCTATTTAGGGCTTTTGAAATGCTAAATTACGGTATATAAGTCTTGAAACCCTGAATTTTAGCAGTTTGTAACCCAAAATAGGGTTTCAGAAAACCCCCCCCCCCAGAATTCGGCTGGGGGGGGGGGTTTGCCGAAAATCGGGCCTGGGGGGGGCTAAACCCCCCAAAACCCCCCTCCTACATGTATGCAACATAATTTCCAGAGGCAACAGACACATGACCTTTTCAGAAAAAATAGACATCCTTCGAATCGGATTTGGAAAGACCAAGGATACAAGTAAAGTACTGTTACTGCGAAAATTTATTGAGACTAAAATTAAAACCAGATCCCGTGATGGTTTTTAAGAAGTAATCGAAGAAAAATAGCAAATCATCGTACTGATCAGAGTACGCAAGCTTCATCACATCTCTTCTGAACTCGATTGCCAAGTAGTAGAGGGCCTCGATGGTGGCCAGGTCAGAGCTCGGTCGTTTGTACTGCGGGCGCCAGAATTGAGTCACGTACGAACTCAGTTTGACCACCGGCAGAGGCTTTATCGAGGGCGACAAACGCATCTGACTGGCGCTTGACCAGACGCAGTCGAGAAGCACAAATTTCACTTCTCCTTCAGACTTGTTCTGTTCAAAATACTCGCAGAGTGTGGCGGCATTAGAATCAGGGTAGACAAGAATTACCTGCAACTTGCAAATGCACACTTGAGAGAAAGAAAAGAAACAAACGTGTTCATCCGATTTCGAGTAGTCGGGAACAGCTGGAAAGTTGAACAGCCGAACCGAATCTGGGGCCAGCAGTGGTCCGTGGATGGCTGTCGATTTCCCGTTCTTCTCGTAACTGTGCTTGATTATATCAACCGAAAATTTCAGCTGAAACTACACATTAACTTGAGGCTGACGATGAGTAGATAGATAGGCGGAACATGGAAATTCTGACATTACGGCTATCTCTATCACTCTCTCCGCTGTCAAACTAGGCAGTCATTCTGAGTCCATTGCATAGAACGCGAAATACGTAAAAGCCTATGGATCGTCCAAAAATTACGTAATGGTCTGACTGAGGCATACATGTAGCTGGGTTTTCGGCTGGGGGGGGAATTTTTCTGATCCAAAATAGGGTTTCAGGGCTATGCCCAAAGGGGGTTTCAGCGACCTTTTTTTGGTGTCCAAAAGTGGGTTTCAGCGACCTTTTTTGGGCTCAAAACAGGGTTTTGAGGACTAAAAATGGGGTAAAAATCCTGTCTGAAGTGCAAAAATTCCGTTTAAAACCCTATTTTTGCTGTAAAACGTGGAAAAAACCTTATTTTTAATTTAAAATGTGCAAAAAAAGCTAATTTTGCTTTAAAACGTGCAAAAAAACCCATTTTATTCGACATAATACAGTTAAAATGCTTTTCTGGAACCTTCTTTAGAGATTTTTAAACCCAAATTAGGGTTCCGGAACCCCATTTTGGGCCCCCAGAAACCCAAATTAGGGTTCTAGAACCCTATTTAGGGTTTCAGTAACTTTCGGCCCTCCAGAAACCCAAATTAGGGTTACTGAAACCCTAAATAGGGTTCCAGAACCCTAATTTGGGTTTCTGGAGGGCCGAAATAGGGTTCCGGAACCCTAATTTCGGTTACTGAAAAACTAAATAGGGTTCTAGAACCCAATTTAGGGTTTCAGTAACCCTATTTAGGGTTTCAGGAACCCAAATTAGGGTTCCGGAACCCTATTTAGGGTTTCAGTAACCCAAATTAGGGTTCCGGAACCCTATTTAGGGTTTCAGAAACCCTAAAGGGTTTCAGTAATCCAAATTAGGGTTCCGGAACCCTATTTAGGGTTTCAGTAACCCAAAACAGGGTCTCGCAACCCTATTTAGGGTTTTTGAAACCCAAAACAGGGTTCCGGAACCCTATTTATGGTTTCAGTAACCGAAATTAGGGTTTCAGTAACCCTATTTAGGGTTTCAGGAACCCTATTTAGGGTTTCAGAAACCCAAATTAGGGTTTCAGTAATCCAAATTAGGGTTCTGAGGCCGTATGCACGCGGTTAGAACTAGGCCTAGATCTAGCGGTTTTCTGCTTAGATCTAGAAATCGACGCTAGTACTAAACTAACTGGTATGCACGCGTTTTTAGTGCTTAGGACTATCTAGTTAGTACTAGCCAAATCGCCTAGACTGCTCCGGAGCTCACTAGACAGCCCTAGTTTGTTCTTTTTTGTTGCTTGTATGAGCAATTTTCGCCTCGCATTCAAGCACAGAGTACAGTTCTAGCTTGGTACTGGCATAGACAGCTCACGCATTGCAAAACAACATTACGTATAGCTCTTGTTTACTGGCTATCTATTCGTTTTACGCTACTATCAGCTGGTTTTTTCTCGGCCGTTTTGAATAAAATAACATCCGACTAAAATTTCATGTTCATAAATGCTGGAAAATAGAATACTTTCTATTCTTGTCTACAAGTGGCAAATTGTCTGATACCGTTGCAAAATCTATTTAGTGAATGTATATCTGCAGAATGCACAGTATGTAGTAGTTAGAATTTCGGTAACTTTGGAAGGCAAGATGTGGGTCATGATGCAACTTAGACCGACGAGTCAATTATTAGAATAAAAGTTTCTTACTATTTCAAAACCCAGTATAAGCTTTAGATTAGAATGTTTTAGCAGTAAAAATGCAAGCGCTAAATGCAACTTTCTATCGGATTTGTTGTGATTTTGCAGCATTTTTTAACTGAACAAAATGTGACTATCGGCCATTTTTGGTTTATTGGCAAGCAATTTGACTGCGGACTGACTTGCATCGCTTGCTCGAAAATATCGACAATGATCTGCTTATTGACTACCAGACACTCGCACTTCAGAGAGCTAAGACAAAGGCCTCTACAGTAATTGCCAATCTTTCTCCTACTGTTAATTTGGTTCAGCAGTCACTTATATTTTCATCGTATACATTGATACTTTGGATGGTGTTATTCTGAAAGAGTAATGTATTACAGTCGTACAACCGCCTAGCATTTTATAGATATTATAATTGACTTTGACCGATCATTTATGCTGTTGCGACAGTAACTAAGACACGTCATAATAACATTTTAGTGGTCTGCGGCAAAGAGGGCATGTTAAAGGACACCTATTGTGCTTGCATTACAGTTACACAGCACGCTTTTCTTACTTAGAGTTAGAACTAGAATTAGTACTAACGCGAGCATACCACTAGAAACTTAGCTCTAGTTCTAGTTCTAACTAGCCCTAGTACTAGGCCAAAGTTAGTACTAACTAGTCAAAAACGCCTGCATACGGCCTCAGGAACCCTATTTAGGGTTTCAGTAACCCAAAACAGGGTTTCGGAACCCTATTTAGGGTTTTTGAAACCCAAAACAGGGTTCCGGAACCCTTTTTAGTAGAGTGCGAACAATACCTAAAAAACCCAATACCCCAATACACAGTTGTTAGGGTCAAAAATTTTTAAAAAAAAAAGACTTTTTTTTTAAAAAAAAAAAAGCTTTTTTTTTTGAAGGCTCAAAAAAAAATTTTTTTTTTGAAAAATCAATATGCAAATTAAGGAAAAAAGTGCGAAAATTCACGTAAATACATGCAATTTTTTGTAAATTCTTTGTTAGCAGCCAACATTTTATTTAGCAACTTGCATAATACTGAGTCTAGCAGCGACTGCATAAGAAATCCTTCCTTAGGTTCACCTAGAAGTGCCTCTAAAGACAATTTTTGGTGAAATTATGCAGTTACAGGCAGTGTTTAGACCTGTATTGGCGTTTTCGAACAGGTTTCTTAACTGACTTGAGGTGCAAAAGTGGAAATTTTTTTGTAAGTGCCTGTACTAGCACACTGGACCCCTTAAGACGATTTTCAAAAAAAAAATTTTTTTTTTAAAAATTTTTAAAAAGAAAAGCAAAAATTTTTGGCCTTCAAAAAAAAATTTTTTTTAACAACTGTGCCCCAATACCCAATACCCAATACCAATACCTGAGACCCCCAATACCCAATACCCAATACTTCAGTAGCTGCGCCAAAAATTTCATTTCAGTGGACAGGTGCATTCTAGTTGTGTACACAAGATTTTGCCGCTGCAATTAAAATTTTTAAGAGGCTGGTTGGGCCGCTGCCCAAGCAGGGCGAGAAAATTTTGAAAAATTGGCCTTTCAGAAAGCATTTAGAAGCCGTTTTAGGCGTAAAATTAGCAGAAATTAACAGTTTTGGTACTTAATATTTCGTAATTCAGTCGTTTCTTACTTCCGGCTATTTTTTTCCTAACTCGGCCGGAATTTGTGTGCACCACCACCATGAGTACGGTGCTAGTACGTTAAATGTCACCATTTTTATTTTAGATAAGAACAGAGAAATTAATTACTGGTGTAGCGCTTTGAAAAACGTAATTCTACTCACGTTTAGCTGATTAGGCCGTCCATAAACGATGACATTCTAGAGGGGGGGTCGGCTGAAATGCGACGATAGACGACATACCAGGGGAGGGGGTTAGCAAAGAACGACGTCGCTTTTTTCGGAATTTTAGGGAACTTTGATTGTATTATTTTCAATTTTAGTACATTCTGTCAAAGGTTTCTACAATGCGGAAAAGCTTCCCGGAGTGGTTGTAGGGATTTATTCTATTGATTGCGCAGTAAGCTAACAAGAAAACATGGCAGTTCTGTATGTACTGCACTTTTATCGGGAGGGGGGTAAACCTAAAACGACGTCATCTTAGGGGGAGGGGGCTCCGAAAAATCGGGATTTTGAACGACGTCGTTTATGGACGGCTCCTTAACGCGAACACAGCTTACTAAACCGAGTCATCGATCAACTTTTTCGATTTTTTCAGATCAATTTTTCAGGTCAACATCGATTTTTCTCTATTTTTAATTGACCAATTTAGTATTGGGTATTGGGGGGTAAAAACCCCAATACCCAATACCTGGAAAACACCCCAATACACCCAATACCCAATACCCAATACCCAATACCAGTTGGCACTCTACTTTTTAGGGTTTTTGAAACCCAAACTAGGGCTCTGGAACCCAATTTGGGTTTCTGAAACCCTAATCAGGGCTTCTGGAACCCTGTTTGCAGGTTTACAAACCCAAAATAGGGTTTCAAAAAATCCCCCCCCCCCAGAATCCGGCTGGGGGGGGGAATTTTCTCCGAAAATCGGGCCTGGGGGGAAATACCCCCCCATTCCCCCCAACTACATGTATGGACTGAGGGGCAGGGGGGTTTGCCAAATGATTACTACTTATTACGGTGGGGGAGGGGTCGGAGATTTTATTGCGTAATCTTTTAGCTTGCAGCATCGAAAGTGCAAAAGACACAGAAAGGGCGTGTTTAATCAATGTTTTGAAGGTGTGGGATATATTTCTTCAATTTCTTTTCGATGAACATCTGTTACAGGTCGAAGTCTATTCGAATTTAGGCTTTCACACAATTTTAAAATACCAATGACATGACACCAATATTAATGCCCATTCTAAATGAATACAGGTCTAAACACTGCCTGTAACTGCATAATTTCACCAAAAATTGTCTTTAGAGGCACTTCTAGGTGAACCTAAGGAAGGATTTCTTATGCAGTCGCTGCTAGACTCAGTATTATGCAAGTTGCTAGATAAAATGTTGGCTGCTAACAAAGAATTTACAAAAAATTGCATGTATTTACGTGAATTTTCGCACTTTTTTCCTTAATTTGCATATTGATTTTTCAAAAAAAAAATTTTTTTTTGAGCCTTCAAAAAAAAGCTTTTTTTTTTTAAAAAAAAAGTCTTTTTTTTTAAAAATTTTTGACCCTAACAACTGTGCTTCATAGGGTACAGTGTCACTTAACGCATTAGACGTTTCTGAGTGTAATTATAAGACAAAAGCTATGTTCAAATTTCAGCAATTTCAAATTACTGTGCTCCTAAAATCCAATATAAAACCACACTTTTTCATCTGTTTCAGAACCTTTTGGCTTGCATCAAATAAGATACGTTGTACAGGGTGTCTCAAAAAAATGGTCACATTTCTTTTTACTGTCATTTCGCAAATTTTGACCAAATAGGCTGAAATTTGGATCATAGGTGCCAAAATTCGGGGAATTTTATGTGTTAAAGTTTGGTGCACTAGGCTTGACTCATTCCCGAGAAATTTCAAAAAAAGTGAAATTTGGTAATTTCAATAGTGAAAGTCGGTCACGAAAAATGGAAACATTTCCTTTTCCTGTATCTTTTTCTAATTTTTATCGGAATTGGATGAAATTTGGAGTGTAAACGCAGAAGCTCAGGGTAATTCGTGTGTAAAAAGTTGACGCATGAACTCCAACGTTATCGTTAGAGTTTAGGCGATAATGTAATGTAACGTTTTTTCGGTGACCGGCTTTCGCTATTGAAATTACCAAATTTCACTTTTTTTTAAATTTCTCGAGAATTAGTCAAGCCTAGTGCACCAAACTTTATAACATGAAATTCCCCGAATTTTGGCATCTATGATCCAAATTTCAGCCTATTTGGTCAAAATTTACGGAAATGGCAGTGAAAAGAAGTGTGATCATTTTTTTCGGTTACCGGCTTTTGATTTAACAAATTTCACTTTTCTTGAAATTTCTCGGGAATGAGTCAAGCCTAGTGCACCAAACTTTAACACATAAAATTCCCCGAATTTTGGCACCTATAGTCCAAATTTCAGCCTCTTTGGACAAAATTTGCGGAAATGGCAGTAAAAAGAAATGTGATCATTTTTTTTTGAGACACCCTGTATTTTTCGGAAAAGCATCTACAGTATCCAATGACACAATTCTGTATGACAGACATTTTACTGAAGATGCGGTTTTTTCGGCAACTGAGAACGAGAAAATTTATACTGCAAATCTCTAGAAAGTTATGAAATTCAGGGGGGGGCGGGTAGGCAAATTATTATGTAATTAGGGCAGGGGTTAGAAAATCATTAGGATCCATTACCATATAGGAGGGGGTCAGAATATGGCTTAAATAATCTATTACGCAATTTTTGGACGGCCCACTTACGAATACGTACAATACAGCAAGAGACCTCAGCTAAAGTTAACCTGAACAGTGGGCAATTTTCCTTCCAAACAAGGCATCACTCGACAGCAGTCATAGCAGAAGAACTTCCTCGAAGCAGTGCAGCTGACACACTGCCCTCTTCCATTGACTTCAAACAACAAATCGTTTGGCGAGATCGGCATTCGTTCTTTTCGGCAATTCAGTACGAAAAGAGAAACGACATTTTGAAGGAAATGGTCACAGAGATAGCTCTAGGCAGGACTAAGCCAGTACACAGCGCATAAAAACACAAAACCACACTTCTGTTGTTCTTTTAAGGATTTAAACCTTTCATAGCTAACCAACGGGACACGCTCTGTCATAAACACGATGTACAATCTACAATTTGTCTAGTCGCGTCTTGGCCACGGGTAGTTTACGCTATCCCGTGTCACGGCGGCCCCGGCATCCGTGAGAGCGGTTGTTTGTGGGTTCGAAACCGGTCGAAGCGACTGGAAGTAGTCGACGTAAAGCCCAACCCAGACCGCCGAAAGCCGGTGATGTCCAGTAGGTACATAAATGGGAACCGAACCGGCGCTGTCGTTGCACCCAATGGCAGCAAAGGCGAGGGTTGTTTGTAGACAGGGCTACCCCATTGAAGGGCTCTGAAAAAAGAGCGAGGGGTGTCCTGAGCTGTCCGAAAGGACAGTGGAACTCATAAACAAACAACAATGTACAGTACGTGTTATACACGAATAACAAGACGTGAAGAACTGTGCTATTACGTAGTTATGCTCAAGTTTCAGCAGGAAAGATAACAATTTCAACGTAATCACAGCGGCGGACTGAGGTAATCTTCAAGATTGACCTGGTCCAAACCTTGCAGGGTTTCGTAGAAAATCCGGTTATCATTTTGGTCCCATTCCACGTCCACTTTCTCGTGGTCGGTAGCAGCATCCAAATTCGATGTGGCCACCTGTTCGCTATGGTCTGATAAGCGCCCGCCTCTAACTTCAGCAAGCAAACGATCCAAGTCTGACAGCAGACGTTGCTGATCGACGGCGGGCAGCTGATTGTGTTCGACAATGCCGTACATGCTGTCATTAGGAGCACAGTATAGTGCCGGCCCGTTGCTGTAGTACTGAGTGAAGTTGTCTAAAAAGCTTCGAGCACAGTTTATTTTACAGCAACTGTACAGACGCAGCAAAAACATACTACCAGTAAAATCGGGTTCCAATTGGCCGTGTTTGTTCCTGAAACAAACAAAAAGCAAACAAAGACACATACACAGAAACTCGAAACGCTGCTTGATTTGAATAATTAACGGCTGCTACGCACCTTATCCATCTGACCCCCAGCCGCTGATTGCGAATCACTTGATGATACTGGCTGTATTTGGGCATATGGAGAATGTCGCTGAACGTGTCGTTGCTCACCACAGCTCCACTTCTTCTAGTCGCTTCATCCAGCATGTATAAGTCGTCGTAATTTCGCACAGCTTGCACTTTTCTCGCTGACGTAAAGGTCAAAATGTGCCATTCGTACAGCCGCTAAAACTGAAAACTTGCCATGCCACTCTATCTTTAAGAGGTGCAACACTGTCTGTCGTACAAGTACATGTAACGGGGGTCTGCCCTCACCCGACTTAGGCTAGAGCCCCCCGATCGGGACACCCCTGAGACGATTTTCCTCTCCACCTCCAATTTTCTGGCAAGTAATCTTTTGGCGATTTTTTAGCTAAAATCGCCTGTAAAACAGCACTTTTTAGCTGTATTTGAGCCCAAATTAGCGATTTTTAACGATTTTAACCCGAAAAATTGCGATTTTTGAGCGTTTTTAGTGCCCAACCCCCTCCCTAGAATTTGGGCTCAGACCCCCGGCCGGCGCCAAGGCGGATGACGTGTTAGATGTTTGTGTCTGTACTGTACCTCTAAAATGTGACGGTGTCTGACGACAATCGGATATTGAGATTGTCTGTTGCTCCTGTACGTGATTGGCATGAATCCGATGGTTCTGTGACCGCGAGCGATGAAGTGACGTGCCAGCAGCAAAATTCCTTCGCACGACACGAACGAGTGAGCCGCACCGGAATGCGAAAAGGCCACGTTGCAGGCATCGATTATTATTGGACGAGGCAACTTCTGGCTGCTCGGGGAAGCACCGAAGTCAGGGCTGAACAGTCGCTCCACCTCCGACGGATCAGAAGCCTTGGTGAAAACCGCGTCTGATGAGCTTTGTTCAGCCATTGCTACTATTAGAATCATGCAAACATGTAATAGGGGATCCGGGGTCTGCCCCCCCACCCGACTTAGGCCAGACGCCCGAGACGATTTTTCCGACCTCCCTCCAATTTTCTGGCAAGTAATTTTATCAGCAAACTTTTACAATTTTAGAATTTCAGACACTAAAAATGCTAAAATCGCCTGTGCACGTTTTAGCTGAATTTGATCCAAAATTAGCGATTTTTAGCCAAACTTGCGATTTTCAATGGTTTTTAGCGCTTTTAGTACTAAACTACAATGTACTTTTCTTAGAATTTGGGCTTAGACCGCCCGGCGGGCGCCAGACCCCCATCGACGCATGATCTGTTACATGTATGAATAGAATAGTTTAAAAAGGTAGGTGACAAAGGAGGAAATGTGGACCAAAACAGCCTTTCGGTTTCGGCACTATGGCAAAAGACAACAGCCGGCACATTTTATTTTCGATTGAGACCAAGACAGACGCATACAAATGAATGGTAACATGAGCGTGACCTACTCGTTTGCCGAGTTTCGCACTAAAATTATGAAACCACGAAGATTGCAACCGGAGCAACGTACGCTCAAAGCTGCCGGCCTATTCAAATTTCTTTTTAAAATTAGATCAGTTTTTAGCTCCAAACAAGTCCGTCTGCTACACTTGGAATCATACATGTAATGGGGGTCTGCCCCCACCCGACTTAGGCCAGACCCCCAAGACGATTTTTCCGACTCCCTCCAATTTTTCTGGCAAGTAATTTTTTGAGCAAATTTTTGCGATTTTTTACAATTTCAGACACAAAAATTGCCAAAATCGCCTGTAAAACAGCGCTTTTTAGCCACAAGTATAGATTTTGTTGATTTTTAGCCGAAAAAATGCGATTTTTTCGGTTTTTAAGTGTTTTTTAGTGAACCAACCCCGTCCCAAAATTTTGGCTAAGACGAGCCGGCGGGCGACAGACCCCCACCAACCCCTCCCCTTCGGCGGATGACCTGTTACATGTATGCTTGGAATGCAGCATCAGTACGCGATCTTGTACAAAATACCGTAGGTAGCATAAGAACATGCGGAAAGGCTAAGCAAAGCAACCGCTTGAGTACACCGAACACATGCTTAAAAAACTTTTATTAGCCATAACATTTGTATGTCAGAAATTTTTCAATAACAACCAATTTCAGTAGTGAAATACAAGTGTATCCCGAGGACACAAACTATATGCAGCTGGTACTTAGCCTGTAGACCGGGTTTTCTCCGTAACAATACTGTATCAGAGGTACACTCTACAGGCGAACGAAAGGTAGCATGCGCGCGTATGTACACTTACCCAATCGATATAAACAGAGTCCGTGCGGCTTTTTTGTAGAGCAAAGTTCCCTTGACCACAGTCAAAATTTCGTGACCAACCAGGGCGAAGAAATTCCAAGAATAAATAAAAAAAGTTTGAAGACCGCAGTTAAACGACATTCTGTGAGCAAAATTTCCGGTTGAATTTAGTAGCTGTAAGTCAAGTCCTATCTGTAAAAAGGTGGCGTGCAACGTTTTGACAGAATCCTTTTAGTAGCGAGATGTTTCTGCTACTATCAATTTCTCCCTGGCCAGGCAGAGCTGACTTTTCCAGACTATTTACAGGTCCTTCACTAACGGCACGAACCCTGATAAATCAATCAATAGTCAACACGGGAAATCCACTGCGCCCAAGCCAACAAACAGTACTAGAGAACCCGATCGAAAGCTCTTAAGGGTAAGCCAGACAGTTACAGTTGGAAGGTTTCGAGAAAAACACTGCTCTTAACACAAATCGCCTGAGAGCGCGTTCTTTCACTGAAAATAAACAGAAGAGAATGAAAGCTTCAGCGCCACCTCAACAGAGGCAGCTAGACTAGCCTGCACACGGACGAGGAGAAGAGCGTGCAGTCAGTCGAATTCAAAGTGTTGCTTATCACAAGTCAATCAAACACACAGTAACCAAGATTACAGTAGTAAACAGCAGACCAAAGAAAGAGCACGACGCATCTTGATCAAATCTGATTTGGCCACGAGACGGCGAAAAATAAAAACAAGTACGACCTTGCCAGAGTGATATGGACGGCTCACCGGTCGTCCTTGCTGGAACGCATGAACCTGGGCCCGATTTGGGAAAGCGAAAGCGACCGCTGCGAACCGAGCCGCTCTCCACGTCCACCCGACTCCGGCAGCGACGGTAACGGCAGCGCCGGCTCGAGTCAGTCTAAATGAGGACAGACGCAATGCCCTCTTCAGGTCAATCACCCCTACCTACCTTCTAAAGGGCGCCGTCGCGGTAGAGGAGGAGGAGGCAGAGGAGGGGTTGGCGTTGCTTCCGGGTCGCACCCAGTCCAGCAGAGTCCAGGGTTCGGCGGCACTGTCGCTGAGCAGCTGGAGCAGGTTCCCGAGCCCACCAACATGCTGACCGAAACGAGCTGTGTAGTCTTTCCGCGAATTCCACTCCCCGACACTCTTGGCATCGACCGCCGCAGGCCGAATGCACCTGGCTGCAGCTGACGCAGCGTCTCCTGCGACAGCAACATGAACTCTCCGTCGCCTAAACAGCCAATAAAACACTCTAGAGCCGGTTTCTTCTAAGAATCTGAGTTTTGCTCAAGTCTCTATGTTCATTTGTTCCGGGAGATATAAGGTTGGGTCGAAAAATGCGTTTACGTTAACGGCCGTCTGAGGTGATAAATTGTCATTTTATTAGAGATTAAACATCAGTAGCAAAAATTCTTAGCCAAACCACGAAGACTTAGGTGTTGCGATTTGTCCGGGAAGAATCGTTATGTCAGAAAAATCGACTCTAAATTCTTGGGCCAACTAGACGAACGCTAAGAGATTTTTACGGAAAGGCAGCGGCTATGAGGCTAGACATAGATGACGTTAAAGGAGTGGCAGTAAAGGGGAGTTCCAGGCGAACCTTCTTCTCCCATTTTGGTCAGATGATGTCTATCCGGTGATGGCGCGGCTGGTATCTGTTGGTGCGCGTCGACTTCCTGCTCGTTTCCCCAGCTCGTCGTCCGCTGATTATTTCGGTTCCCAGTTCCTCCGTTAACTGCCCAGAACTGCAGCACGCTGTCGGCGACCGGACGCACCGAACGACACCTCCGTACCACAGCCCGACGTACTCGCACTGACCGGGTCCTCCTCGAACGATTTAGA
Organism: Sabatieria punctata; assembly: GCA_030248155.1. NCBI lineage: Eukaryota > Metazoa > Nematoda > Chromadorea > Araeolaimida > Comesomatidae > Sabatieria > Sabatieria punctata. The sequence continues at coordinate 17,393 of JASANB010002135.1, read as the reverse complement.
ACCATCCTCCAACAACGGAGCTACAAAGCACGCTCAGTCGATCAGTCAGTCAGGTCAGTCAGGTGATTGGTTAGTCCGTCAGTCATTCGGTCAGTCACCATACATGCCACATTTTGCTGCAAATTTTAGTTTAAAAAACGACTTAGTAACAATCAGATCGGCCGAATCGGCGCGGCGGCGAACAGTTACTTAGACAAAATTTTAGATCAATTTAGGACGAAGCAAACCATATTTGTGCATTGAGTGGCTTAGGTGTTATCATTAAACCTAACAGACTTTTTTAAAAATGGTAGAAATAAGCCTCCGTCCAGCCACTGATAGCACCGAGCTTTCGGTCTGAAAGAACGAACGTTACGTCACGTCGTTGGGCAAGACGACTTTCGTGAGGCGGTTCTTTCATACCTGAGAACTCTCTATCCGGATCAGCGCGTCGAGCAGGTGTCTTGCGAACCATCGGCGAGCTGATGTCGTCGGGTCCGATCGAACCAGAACTCCTCAAACTCGCGCTGTTCGGTCAGAGCTGGGGCACCGGGCGGCCTGCAGATGCTCTTCGTATCTACCAGACCGGCAGTACTATGGGTACCCCTGATCACTCCCCCCCCCCCCCCCCCCCCTTCCCCCCCCCTCCCCCCCCCCCCCCCCCCCCCCCCCCCCCACCCCCCCCCTCCCCCCCTCCCCCCCCCCCCCCCCCCCCCCCCCCCCTTCCCCCCCTTCCCCCCCCCCCATATGGTAAGGTACAGTGCCCCGGATTGACGGCGTAAGACATGGGCAGGACATTTCGGGTTTGTGGGAGGAGCTGAGGGGAGGAGGTAGCGACGGCTGAGGGGATGGTAAGCCGAAAGGTCCGATTTTGGCTTAAATCAAGGTTTTAGGTTTATTCTTCGCTAAAATTAGTTAAAATAACATCGGGTAGCATCTTGCCTACCATGCTCACGGCACGTGACACATAGGGGTTCGAGCCCATCTCAGCCCAAGTGATTACCTCGCATGTGGCCCTGTTGGGTTATTGCTGGCTTGCTCTGGTGTACATGTGCGTTGTATAAAGTTATTTAGGCACACTATTATCATAATTTTCTAGACAAATTTCTTCCTAAAAATTTCTGAGGGGGTTAAGTCAAGCTCCTTTGCCCATGTCTGGTTGGCGGTGCAACTGCTTCACCACTTACGAGAACACACAGCACTGCATACCTGTCATGGCAATAATATCTTCCTCGGGATATTCCAAATTGACTGCACTGGGACTAGCACTCATTCCACAGCCTCCGTTGCGGCACAACGAAATTGGTACGACTCCATACACGTAGGCGATCAGTATTGGAACACCGATACCTGCAAGCACGTACATCAGCATGCTATCTTAGAACGCCTGCAGGCGAAACTTGGTGCATAGCGTTCACATAAAACGGCTCAAAAAGCGTTCCGGGTTGCTATTTGAACGTCTTTAACCAATTCCAGACACTCCATTAGCTCAACAAACCGTTCGTCATTTTAGAAAGCTACCGCATTATTCTAACTTGTCCGGTGTGAATGAGAAGAGGCAGCTTACCAACAGCCATGGCGGCCAGCATGGGACTTATCAACAGACTGCCAACCACAAAACAAGTGGTGACCAGTTTGCTGCGACGCTTCTGATGGATCTAAGAGAGCAAGACAACTAGGTAGTTAGTTAGCACATGTCTGCCAGACTTACTGTCCGTCCGACAAAAACAGGAACACCGAAGATAATGGCAGGAATAGCAAGGCCGGCAATAAGTGCAATGCCGACTGGAGCGCCTATCAACATTCCCAACTGCCAGAGCAGTTTCTTCTTGCGGGACCACGGCTTCTTGCCCCAGAACGTACAGCCTGATGGACTGAAACTCATCAACGGAATGCCTTAGAAATCGTCGAACAGAACTTCTTTTAGATACCTGAGATAGTGAAGGTCGGATATTTCCTTGAGACACAGCCAGCAGAACTCGGCACCACAGAGACCACAGACCATGTGGTTGCAAGAGCCATCGTTCATTTTCACTATGTAGGTGCGACACCTCGGACACGCTTTCACATCACCGGCTAAAAATAGTATCTACACTGCATATACATAGATCATCTCATTCTTAAGCCTCCACTGCCTGCATATCATGTCAGTGTGTTTGGTTGAGTTGGCGCAAGATTTAGGAATGCAGTTAAGAGCATTGGGTCTGGTGTTCTTGTGCTCCCGCAGTACCACAGGGATCCATATTCCCACTAGCACAATCAAAGCGCAGCATTATCGGATTAAAAACGACCCATGCAAATGCGGGTAGTTTACGTAGCGAAACAACATCCGGAGCGTTAGAATAAATGGGAGAAAAATCGCCCGCTAGCAGATCCATTCGTTTCAATTAATTATTATTCAATAGGCCACCCTGTGTCTGTTTGTCACCTCAGCAGGCCAGCGCAGAAGGCAGCTTGCCTTTTTAATCCATTAAAAATACATAACCACCAGTGCAAGTGAAACTTGACGTTCAATTATGCATAGCTTGCCAGGTGGATAGCACCGGCTCTCCCAACTTTTCCTGCCACCTAGCGGCCGGCCTCAGCCACCATGTGGAGTCGGTAAGTGCTCGGCGCGTTCGATACAATTCGCGCTTTTTATTCATAACTCAAGCTGTTTTCTGGCCGCACACCCATCTCCGGCCGCATAGACTACATTACGTTGTCGATGTCGGCCTGCCGCTGGAGATGGAAGCCTCGGTCGGGTCCTCTCTGACCAATGACTTGCTAGCCCGGTGCGTGCCAGATTGTCACCTTGCCCAAATGCCAATCATTAATTCTCACTGCTCATGCAATGTTCTAGTGCCGACTCAGTGCGTCACAAGCACCAACACCACCAACAGAACGATTGGCAGGTACTGGAGAAGCGTTTCTTCCAGCGCATTAACGCCTGCGCCGCCCAGCCCATCCTCAGCACGTCTCCCTCTGACGAGAGTGCCAGTGTCTTTCAGTTGGCAGCCATTGAGGAGCCGTTCACGGTCAAAGGCCACCTCAAGCTGAACGTTGGAGGCACGCCCTACCGAATCACGCTCGAAACACTAACCAAGCGCAGAGCACGTGGTCTGCTGCACCGATTCGCCTTACTGGACCACGAGTCCAGATTGCCTCTCTGCAACGGCTTCATCGAAGAGACTGAAGAGTACTTCTTCGAGCGGTCACCCATGCTTTTTGAGGCAGTCTATCTGTACTATGTGACAGGCGTCTGTCACAAGCCAGTCACCCCCTGTCTTGAGGTGTTCGCCAACGACCTCAGCTACTGGGGCCTCACGGACGCCTTCTTTGCGGACTGTTGCTGGGCTGAGGCCAAGAAGACGTTGCAAACTGACACTGACGAGGCCAGTCAATTGGATCAATTCAAACATGTATGTGCTATTAGCGCCCATCCATCTACACGCTGAGTGCTTTGCAGGTGCCACTGGGTAACTTGCGCAAACATATCTGGCAGCTTATAGAAATACCAGAGTCATCGCTGGCCGCCAGGATATTTTCATTCAGTTCTATACTTGCCGTGCTGGTCTCTAATGTCGGTCTGATCCTTGGCTCTATCAGACCATGCCAAGTATGGAGGAACAGAACTGAACTGTCATTTGACACCAATGTTACAACAGTGACCAGCTATCTGGAACCACACCCGGTGCTGGAGTATATCGAGTTCGTCTGCATCGGCCTGTTCACCATCGAGTACTTGGCCAAGATGATCGTGGCTCCAAACCGACGAAAGGTGTTTGCACAGCCGATGAACCTCATTGACTTGATTGCCATCGTACCTTTCTATATTGAGCTAACACTGCACTTTCTGGGTCTGGACACTGAAAGCTTCCAAGATGTGAAGGGAGCGCTTTTGGTTATGCGCATATTGCGAGTGTTGCGAGTTATTAGACTGCTCAAGCTGGGTCGCTACAGCACGGGACTGCAGATATTCGCCAAGACAATGCATCGCAGCAGTGCACAGCTGGGCATGCTGCTGGTCGTCTTGGCTATCGGCATAATGTTCTTCGCCACCATGCTGTATTTTATCGAGAAAGACGAGCAAAACACCAAATTCCAGAGCATTCCTGCCGGTTTTTGGTGGTGCATCGTCACTATGACAACGGTCGGCTACGGAGACATGTACCCCACCACCGTTGGTAAAAGGTGTTGTGTCGCCAGTGCTAGCACTAAGATAGTATTTTCAGTGGGAAAGTTGGTGGCCAGTTGCTGTATTGCATGCGGCGTGCTGGTGTTGGCTCTGCCCATTACGGTTATGGTAGAGAATTTCATGCGCATTCAGGAGGAACTAAATGTGAAGCCCATTCCTAGCGGTGCCAGCGAAGATTTGAAGCCCCAGACACCTCAGGTGACCAGATGGGGCCGGAAACGGACTACTACCCAATCGTGATTGATTCAGTTTCTAACTCAGCGTTTTATCCGTAGACTGCAAATTTTTGAATTATTCCGGAAACGTATATGTACAACAATGTACAGGAACTTTAAATCGATGGTTAGCGAAGTTAGCTTCTGTCACTGATTGCAAGTCCTCAAAAACGCCGTTTTTGGTGTTTCACAAACTCAGCTCATACTTCAATATAAAACAGTCAGGCACTTAACGCCGTACCGGCACCTTATATGGTGTCGGTACCATAAACGGCGTTAAGTGCCTGACTGTAACAGGAAAGCTATCTGACTGTTAGTTCCTTTTCTCGCTCGTTTCTTTCTCTCGAAGATACAAAACAGAACTTTTGACAAGACAAATGAGCCAGATAAAGATTGTGAATTAGTGTCTTACATCTTACATTTCGAAATTCGAACCAATAAACTGTTTGGCTGACATAAACAAACCAACTCACTCAGTCACCCACCGCTGCGCGAATGGCTTGTAATTGCAACCGAGGTCAGGATAGGTTAACTGCAGCTTTGTTTTTGACGTCATGTCAAACTCAAAACTTATCCCAAATTTACTGACTATTCAGAGAGAACAGCAAGCCAAAAAAGTTTGTGGCCGTCGGTAGCTTACTCTATCCAGTGTCACGGCGGCTCCCGCTTGCGCCGTAGAGTTTTTGTGAGTTCGACGAAGCGACCGGAAGTAGTGGACATAAAGCACAACCCAGACCACCGAAAGTCGGTGATAGCAAGTAAGTAAATTGGAACCGCACCGGAGCTGCCCGTACACCAAAGCCGCACAGACAAAAGCTGCATCGGAGGATGATTGGAGACGAATTTAGCACAATGACATGGTTGAACTTACGTCTGATGGTGGTGTCCATATGAAGAGGCGAGGTGGCAAAGGGATCGCGTTCGGCGCGAGCTTCATCACAGGTCATATTAGGGTGCCACAGCATTTTACAGTGGTAACAGAACTGCGCACCGCAGCCCGGGCGCTGACACCGCAGCTCAGGACACGCCGCACATCCAGCAGCTATTACCGCATAGCTGAAACAATTATTATAATATGTTATTTTCGGACAGAAATTTTTGGCCGACTTTCTATTACTCATTTTACAATTTCAGACGGTAATTGCCACTTTTAGCTGCGTTTGAGCCAAAATTCACATTTTGAGCAATTTTTTAGCTTCATGCAAAACCAAGACAAAGCGATGTCTCCAAACCAAACGATGGTTCGACCAAAACGATGGATTGTGGAAAAGCTGTCTCAAGAAATGGGTAGCAGAAGTGAGGGCGCGTTTGAATTAGCAAAAAATCAAAATCATTCATACATTTTTCTCGGAGGTTCTTACCTGTATAGAAGGGTACGTATTAAAGAGTTTGAGTGTTTTGTATGATTGTTTTAGTGTATTCTCGTCTGTAGTTGCCTTTGAGCGCTGCGTGTGTTTTGTGTTTTACTAGTCATCTGCCGATAAAACTCCTTCATTGACCTTCAGTTGCTTCACTATATAGACATAGTCAGACATGGGCCGGAAAAATCCGGAGGGGGTGTATGGAGACCTGGGGGGTTCCCGCAAAAAGTACAAAAAACGTCTATTTTGCCTTAAATAAGCGAATATTTTCTCACTCCGGGAGGGGGGTGGGGCGAGGGGGTATGGACGACCGAGGGGGTGGTATTGGCCGGCGAGGGGAGGGGTATACCACCCCATACCCCCCGCGGCCCATGTATGGACATGGGCGAGCATTTCGACTCTGAGGGTTGAATTTTGAAATCCTGGGGCTGGGTAGTAGCGAGCGACGGCTGACGGGGTGGTAAGTCAGAGGGGGCAACCCCCTGAGCGCCCTTTTGTCCATGTCTGGACATAGTCACAGCTGACACAGTGTAAAGTGCGTGAAGCCAATAAATTGAAAGACATACTTGCAGTCGGGAGCAGGACACCACCGAGTGTCCGGGTCAGACATGAGAACACGTCGCAACGAGAACTCCTCGTATTTGTCAACCAGATGAGGCAGATCAGCTAAGACCCTGTGAATGTCGTTTGGATGCAGCAGCTCGCTGCACTCTGGACACGACACCACCACTCTACTCTCCAGTATTTCTAGCTTCAGGTACTAAACAGAAACCACTAATTACCCAGCTGCTCGGTCACTCTGCAACAACTCAGTCCTCGAGAGCACATTCGCCAGACGGGCCACAATTTCCGGACTAACAAAAGAACAGCCTTTCTATATTCTACTGTCTGCACAGTTGTTAGGGTCAAAAAATTAAAAAAAAAGGCTTTTTGAAGACTCAAATTTTTTAACAACCACGATTTAGCTACTTCAGTGCGCATGTGAAGCAAAGAAAAACACTGTCAACTAACAAGATATACCTGTATCAAGCAGACATGGCAGGATCTGTGGCTGCAGCAGGAAAGTTTAGGGAAGCAAGCGACAGGTTGTCTGATAAAGCAAATGTTGCACTCCTTCATTTTCACTTTGGCACCGGTCTGTGCTGCTTTGTGCGACGTTCCAGTCGGCGCCGCCGCCACAACAGCGCTGTCCCTGTCCGAAGCCGAATCGGCACTTTGGTCGGTGGTCTGTTGCTGCAGATCGTTGGCCGACCTGCTCATCTTCTCTCTGAAACGCACTGCATTCATTTTTACCAAACAGACCGCAATCTTAGTCGATCGCCGACAAAACGCGTCACTTAAAACCGGTTACATACATCAACCAAACATGGGTTATTAACATTTTGTGTGAATGGGGTTGATTTTTAGACTCCTGATAACCGTAGGGAGGGAGTACGTAGCAGGGCTTGATGGGATGGTTCAACTTTTTGCCAAAATAAACCATACGTGCGCGGGAATTTACCCTTACCCCTCCTCTAGCCGGGCAATACCACCCCTTCGGCCGGCCATACCTCTCCCCATCCTCACATAGAGGGAGAAAATTTTCGCCTTTTAAGGCAAAATAGGTGTGTTTCTGACTTTGTTCGGGAGGCCCCTTAGACCTCATGACCCCTACGGATTTTTCCGGAGTGTGTATGAAATAAACGTTTAGTTATTATTATTCATCGAAATGTGTAGAGAATTTGACTGAAATAAAAAATCATGCTACGTTCGGTGAATACAGATTCAGAGAGTTGTCATTGTTATGATTTGATCACAGGTGTCTTGTTAATCCGGACAAGTTGAAACCAGTCTAACTCGGATCATGCATGAGCATGTACGGCAGCTTAGGGGGAACAGTCGGGTCTCCATGCATAGTTGTCCTGGCTCTAGGTGCAAATTTTCTCTCGTGTCGTAATTTTCAGCTACAAACTTTTTGAGTAATTAATATGAGCTCATTTACACCTAATCTGGGCATACTATTATCATAATCTTCTATGCAAATACTTAACAAAATTCGTGAGCGCTCCTCAGACCTCAGTAGCAGCAGCCTGAGCGGGGTAGGTCAGAGTCTGAGGGGGGCTAGGCCCCTTTGCCCATGTCTGCCACTAGCTAAAAAGGCCGAATCGCTCTTACCCCTATCCCGGAGACCGGTACGCTACTATTAGGCGAGGCCGATTAGGCGATGCCGATTAGGCGACGCCGATTAGGCGATGGTACTATTAGGCGACAAAAAACATTAATAGATAATAATAGTACAACTCGTTAACTTATAGCTAACGAAGCCACCTGTCCTGACTGTTTCTAACTCAGATCCTGGCACTTGCCCCTATTCCCCAGCTTGCGTCGAGCACGCGAGCGGCCGTCCGGTCGGCCACATATTTTTTTGGGTTGCTATGTTCATTAACGCACTTCGGATGCACGTCGCACCAATAACTTTGCGGAAGCAGCTCACAGAGTTTCGCAGCGAGAATTTGATGCGGCGCGTCCATCCATCTGGCGCTTTATAAATGTTCTGCGACATGCATACATGGGCCGGAAAAATGGGTTGGGGTAGTCAAAATCCGAAAATTTGAGGGTGGGCCTGCCGGTTTGAGGGAGGACCGCGGCGATTTTAGTGTGTGGGGTCAGGAACAACAGTCGGCTTCAGGTTGGTGGGTGGGGTCGTTTGGGAGGTAGAGCCCAAGTTTAGGTGTGGGCAACCCCCCCCCCGGACCCCATGCGGTCCACGTATGGCGAAATGTGCAGAAATGTTTTCTACTCTACTAATGAGTGCTCAGTGAGTTGGAATTTATCCATCCATGGTGTTGCACTTATTTTTTAAATTAGTCCTTGAAATTGCTTTTCTATTTTGTCAAATTTTGTTTTAATTGCTGTTGTGCTGTTTGCATTGTTGTACTATGTTTTAGTGGTAACCTATGTTGCCATACGGACTTATAGAAAAAAATTATTTCTGTCGCCTAATAGTACCGTCGCCTAATAGTACCGCTAAATCGCCTAATCGGCGTCGCCTAATCGGCATCGCCTAATCGGCATCGCCTAATAGTCCTGCTTCGCCCGGAGACAGTCTATTAGGGATCTTAACCGTAAATACAACAAGTGGGCCTACTGGTAGCGGCTCCGGTACTAACAAACTGGCTGGGAAATCACTAATTTCTAGCTTACCACCAACAGAATATAACAAAATATAACATTCATTGATGGGCTTAACTGACTTTTAGGGGTCCCTAATGAGGGCGTATATCTCAGGATCTAAGCAGAGCATATTAATGAAACTTTCAGCATCTTTTAAGAATTTATTGATCTTTCATTTAAAAAAGATTCATTCAAATCCGTTGAGATTTGCCTTAACAACTAACTTTTAGGGGTCCCTCTATTATACGTACAATGTACCTGTATTAATTAATCACTTTCTTGCTAAGGCTTAGGCTCAGGCTCAGGCTCAGGCTCAGGCTTAGGCTTAGGAGTCAACTGAATACGGTAGATAAAATTTAAATTTTTGTTAGGGACCCCTAATAGTCAGTTTTGCCACCGCTGTAGCAACTGCAAATCTCAACGGATTTGAGTGAATCCTTTTTTAAATGAAAGATCAATAAATTCTTAAAAGATTGCTGAAATTTTCATTACTGTGCTCTGCTTAGATCCTGAGATATACGCCCTCATTAGGGACCCCTAAAAGTCAGTTTTGCCCATTGATGCATGCAGCAAAACAAAAACTACTTACTTTTCTTTGGACGAATGGGAACCGGGAAGGAACAAGTGCAGACTAAGTCTGGAGCCTCCAAAGGTGGCTCGCCGTTTAGCTTTCTCCTTGCCACCAACGGGCGCAGCTGACTGGTGCTGCTGACTCAACGATCTGTCTTTCATCACTGTATCCCATCTGCCTTTCTTCATCATTCATTCACTGACTGTACACTTTCTTTCGGTTGATCAGTTGGTGCCTCCGCTGTCTCTGCCAAGACCAAGTTAACAGAATTTATGACACACCAAACCAACCACTAAACCCGTCTGCACGCCACTTAGTGCTTTGCTTAGTTTCTCTTTCCGCTCATCTCATTTCGTCTCAGCCAACGTGACGCTACAAGCAATAAAATCATCAGCAACGCCTACTCATTAATCGCATCACGTTTTATTTAGTGACGTTTATTATAAACCGCCATTTGCCGCGAACGCACGGTAGACAGAAGATTGAGCCGACCAACCTTAACTAGCTACAGAAAGTAAGGAAGGAATAAAAAAGGGCCGGCCAAACAGAAAACAAGACCGCAATTGCGTGAGTGCTCTACGGTACCAACGGATAGCGTGAAAATGGAGACGGTAATCCCTGGAATGGAACGCTGGAATGGAATGGAAATGCCATGATAATCGCTGGAATGGAACGGAAATCACTGGAACGGCAAATTAGACAGTCAAAACGCTGGAATGGAACGGAAATCACTGGAACGGCAAATCAGACAGTCAAAACGCTGGAATGGAACGGAAATCACTGGAACGGCAAATTAGACAGTCAAAACGCTCAAGCTCATCCTGCAACTATTTACTAGGCTATTATATGATGTCCCGATGAAATTCCTCAATTTTTTCTGCGAAACCTAGCAGCAGTTGTTGCTGAACCCCTGGCAAAGGTTTTTAGTTTTTCTTTTGCTATTGGCAGACTTCCCAGTCAATGGAAGATTTCCAAGGTTGTACCCCTTCATAAGAAAGGTCTTGTATCGGAGGTAAAAAATTATAGAGGTATTAGTCTTATATGTACATCCAGTAAGGTCATGGAATCTATAATTAGAGAAAAGCTATGTAGTTAAGCATTTAAAAGAAAATAAGTTGATATCCCATGCTCAGCACGGTTTCTTGAGTAAAAAGTCAACTGTAACACAATTATTAGAATGCCTAAATGAATGGACTAAAGCAGTAGACAGGAAAGAAACAGTTGATATTATTTATTTAGATATAGCTAAAGCTTTCGATAGCGTATCCCATCCTAAGCTTATCAATAAGCTAAAATGCATTGGTGTTTCTGGAAACCTCTTTATCATGGATAATAAATTATTTAACAGATCGCCAACAGTATGTACAGCTTGAGAATAGTTGTTCTACTAAATCTGTAGTAACATCTGGAGTTCCTCAAGGCAGTCTCTTAGGTCCAGTTTTGATTTTAATATACATAAATGATATAGAAACAGTTCTCAAATTTTCAAGGATTAAATTGTATGCTGATGATGCCAAAATATACTTTACAACTAAAAAGGGTGAAACTCAATACCCATTACAGTTAGATTTAAATAGAGTATATGATTGGGCATCAGGTATTCAGTTAGGAGTTGCCATTCAAAAGTGCTCAGCTCTGCACTTAGGACATACCAACGAAGATCAGATTCAGTACACTATTTCAGATATTAGAATTCCAATCGTTTCTACTATGACTGATCTTGGGGTAATAGTAACGGATAACTTGAAGTTTTCTATGCACTGTCAAAATTTAGCTACTAAATGTTTCCAGAAAATAAATCTGATATTTAAAACATTTTTGTCACGAGACCAAGGGTTCTTGTTGCAAATGTACAAGACATTTGTGCGACCACAGTTGGAATATGCCTCAGAAATCTGGAATCCGTACTTGCTGAAGGACATAGATCTGATAGAGCGAGTCCAGCGCTCTTTCACTCGCCGTGTGCCCGGTATGCGGGATCTCTCGTATGATGACCGATTATCTGCTTTAAATTTGAAGTCCCTTGAAGAGCGAAGGATTGAAAGGGACTTGGTTATGGTGTATAAAATTCTTCATGGATTGGTGGATGTTCCGGTCGGGGAATTATTTGAATTCGCGCGCGTGTCTGTCACGCGTGGCCACAGATTGAAATTATTTACACAGTATACTCGTCTCGACACAACCAAAAATTTCTTTGCCAACAGGGTAACAGGTATTTGGAACATTCGTTTTATTATAAAGTGCAACAGAATAACTTTTTGTTCATTGCCAAAAACTGCTTTGACTTTTAAGCCAAATGTCTTAGGAACAAAGCAGAGTATCCTATCCCATCCCACTCAAACACCTTGCGCCAATTTTGCGAAATTGCGAGTTTATTTCGAGGATTTTTGCATCTACTGTATGTATGGTCCAAATTTCAACTTATTTGGTCAAGAATTACGGTCTTTAAGATCTCTGCAAGTATTTTATTGTGTTTTGGGTACAGCACGCATTAGCAGTGTGGTGCACTTTTTATCTAGGTAACTAGGTAACTAGGTATACCTAGTATTACCTAGTTAATATTCGGGAAAAGTACCTAGATTTACTTTACCTAGTTAAGGGTTAGTCTATTTTACCTAGTTTTACTTTACCTAGTTTTAAATCCACATAACTAGGTACTTCTAGGTAAAACAAGTTTACCTAGTTTGATATTTTCAGTTTTACGTGGCTTTTTCAGTCAGCAAACCTTCAAATTTCCGGCTTTCCCACAATTACAGTGGCCCAAAGAATGAATTTCTGACTTATTTGATCAATAAAATACAAAAATTTAGGTGAAATGTGTCAAATTTTAACTCCACTAACTTCATCATTGCTCTGTTGAACCAAAAATAATATTTTGACTTGATTTCGAGCGTTTTATGTTTACCTAGTATTACCTAGTTTTTCTGGGCTTTACCTAGTATTACTTTACCTAGTTTCTTAGCTGAAAACTTTACCTAGTATTACTTTACCTAGTTTTTTAGGTGACAACTTTACCTAGTATTACTTTACCTAGTTTCAAATTTTCAAAATGCACCACACTGCGCATTAGACGCTTTTGAGTGTAATTAATTATAGGACAAATGCTTTCAATTTGACCAATTTCAGACTACTGTATCACTAAAATCCAACATAAAACCACTTTTGTGTCATCTGTATCAGAACGCATGGGCTTGTACTGTTATAACCGAGAATATACGTTGAACAAATTATCGGAAACAGAAAAAGTAAGAAGACGCAAGTACAAGCTAGCTACTGAATCTGGAAAACGGAGAGACAATTACTTCTTACAGAAAGAAAAGCACAGAACTATCACTTTACAAAGCTTACTATTACTATTCCTACTGAAATTGGTGACACCGGCAGAATAAAGTGATTACACAGACACAAGATCTCACAGAATAAGTGTTTACAGACACATGTCCTCTACCGGTAACTGTTGTGACTGGCAAAACAGTGTACGTACTAATTAGCAGCAGTCAACAGTCGTTGCTGCTGCTCCTCCTCAACCCGACGCTCTTCAACTGGCCACGGGGCGACCAACAACACATTCTCCTCCTGTCGACCCGTACTGTCAGTGGAGGCATGCTGCAAGTCGGAACAAATGAGGCCTTGCCTAGACTCAGCTCCTCCTGATCCCGAGCCACCCAGGTGGACTTAGCAGGTACGTATGAGTCTGTAATTATGCGCGCAGCATCTGTACGTAAGTAATGCGTCTGACAACTACCCGTTTGAGTGCACCGCTTACTCGGAGCGTTTAGTGCACGTTTGATGCGTGTAGTTTCAGGTCGAACGAACACGTCAGCACCAGCTGACACGACTTCCTTCTGACGCGGCAAAACCACCAACTGCGAACACAGTGAGTGTGAAGTCGGAACTGAAACGAAACCGGCAGCATCCGGCCTTGACACAGAAGTGTGTAGATTACCACCTAGGGTGCACCGCTTCCAAAAAGCGTTCCATGCACAACTAACTCGTAGCAGTGGACTACCACTGTGTGCTCGTCTCAGAACCACCAAAAGCGTCACAAGCGGGACTGCGTTGCAACGACTGCGACCGAAACTCTTGCACATCAGACACCAAATTGACTGATTCCAACAGAATGCGCTCGCTTCTGCCGCTGGGTGTGTTTGTTTCGGCCTCATCACGCGCTGAAACTTCGAAAACACCACCCGAACACGAGTCTGTTACCGTATGAGTACCAACTGGGGTCCCTACACGTGAGGGACATCCGGAACTGCGCAAGATCGGTTGTTTTTGCAGGTCACCACGATCATACGACCGATACACTTGAGGCGAGGCACGAACCACCGATGGAGCACTGGCTACAACAACGGGATCAGCATCATTGTCACAAGTAAATGATACCTGACCATCTAAGGTCCCTGACCGTCCATGGTCTGCGGGACACTGAAGTTCGCCTGAGCTGACTCGATTTGCCACTGCAACACCACACCACTCTGTTTCAGCACCATCGGAATTGCTGGTGATTGAACCTGCAGAAACACCAGCAACAGCACCAGACAGTACATAAGTGCCGCCTCTAATCTTTGCCTCAGCCCGCAGCTTGCCATTTGAGTCGAAAATACGGGCACTTTGCTGTTGGAATACGAACACAAAACCTCTCGAAGTACAGGCACGCACTGAGAATAATGTCCCAGCCAGGTTTGGAACGTGCAAACAGCGGAAAAGTCTTACAGTAGTTGGCTTTCCACGTACAGAAATTTCCACTGGAAAATCACCGACACCCACGGCTGGAATGGACTGGTTGTTGGCAATTCGGACTGGCATGGGAACAGAGAACGTCTGGTAATTCTCCATGTGGGCCCCGAGACACGTCATGTGCTCGCTAGTACCAGAGTCGATGAGAATCTGCGAACAGTTAGAGCTTACAGTTGCCATGAATGCGACAGTGGACTCAAACTCATCGGTAGAGTAGAGGTACTGTAGTGCTGCGCACTGTCTGCAGTAGCTGTCGGCCACTGACCTCTCTTAGGGGGGCTGGGGCACTGCTCCTTGCGATGACCGGTACCGCCACAGTTGTAACACTGGCCCCTGAACGGACCCTGACCACTAAAGGGGTTGCGACCCCATTTGCGAGTTGCGCCGCCACTCTGACTATATCCGCCTCGCTTCGAACCGCCACCGCCTCTCCTAGCACCTCTGCTTGCAAAAAGCGCCTGCGTCTCGCTTGTTTTTGCTCTCAACTGCCACTCGTCGTCAAGCTGCCGCGAAAGCTGCTCTATTGAGTAAGGTCTGTCCTCAGGCGCAGTAGAACTCGCATGCGCCAAAATAGAGCGAACACTTTCCCACCCTTGTGGCAAACGCGTGATAGCCTGGTTGACCTGCAGCCACAAAGGGACTTCCTGCCGCATAGTCTTAAGTTGATCGTACAGTCTCTGCCTATCTGCTAACCACTCACTGGGTTTTCTTTTTCCGTCATAGCGCAGCTCATCTAGTTCACTCAGCAGTTGACATAGAGACAAGTTCGACTTACGATCGAAGTGATTGACGAGTAGCGTCCAGAGGGCGGCAGGGTCGTGAGGGTCTTGGATGTTGATCACACGCGCCACATCGGGAGACATGGCACCTACGAGCACAAACATCGCCATGTGTTTTCGCTTACGGTAGTCGCGAATGGCTTCGTTTGGTCGGACGCGGCGTCGGGGCTGTCTGGGGGCGGCGGCTGCAGGTGGTTCTTCCACTTCTGCATCGGCGGCTGCTTGCTGCGGTGCTGCAGGTTGAGGGTCGGGCTCTGGTTCGTCTTCCTCTCTATTTACGATGTCCCAGGAATCCTGAGCCATAAAGTAGTTGATGGCGAGGATTTTCCAGCTTGCCCAGTTGCTCAGCTTGAGCAACGGGATTGAAGTAGTGCTGATGGAATTCGCTGCCATCACACACGTTCAGAGGGACCACTGCAAAACAGCGACATAAAAGAAAGCCGAAGGAAGGCGGCCCATAACCTGTTAGCAGCGTATACAGGTGGCCGTGAATAGTGGCGTACTATTTTACTGCAGAACGATGGCAAGAGAGTGACAGACTGATAATCCCGAGCGTCAGTAGCTCGCCAGTTACAATGAACTGATTACAATATGGCAGAATTAACATAAAACGTGTACGTGCGTGCGGCATCACAAACTTAACCTACTACACTGTAGGTATCGACAAACATTTCGTGGCAGCTACGTAGTTTTGTTCAAATTCCCGGCCCATTCCCCCGCTTGGAAGATTTGATTTCCTTAGGCTAGATCTGAACTTAAGCTTGAAAATAAGGCTTTATATTCAGGGTGGTCGACATGTTGAGGAGGGAATAAGCCTCCTGCCTTCAAATCGAACAAAGCAAGCTTACAGTACCAAAATATCCCAATCGCAATATTTTCCAATGGGATAGAGACCCATATTTTGCATAGATACAATCTTGTAAACACAACAGTTGCTGGATGCGTTTAGAGCGTTTTGACAATTGACGGTCTAATTTGGCATTTCTTCAGTGTTTTCCGTTCCATTCCAGCGATTATCATGGCCGTTCCATTCCAGCGTTGTTTTCCAGTGATTATCCTCTGCCCGTGAAAACAGGTGTGGCCTGTGTATCTCCGGATCGATATTTACCCAATATTTACCCGGGCAGATTAATTTACCAGAAATCGAACATAATTTACCCGGCCCGTTAGATATATTTACCGATCGCCAGAGGTCTTAGCAAACAGTAAAAAACGTCGGAACAGCAAAAATACCCGTTATTTCTAAAAATTGTGACTGATTCGTTAGGTGTACTGGCAGTAAACGTGTTGTTGTTCTATGTTATGCTATAGACGTCATCAGATGCTAACTGTGCTCAACACCAGCAGTGTCCGCCTTCCACCAGTAGTAAGACAGCGCGCTTTCCAACTGATCCGGGAATGCACTCTAAATCCAGCAAAGCAACCTTTCTTTTTCTTTTATAACCGGTTGCTTGCTGCATTGGGTCGGTCTGTCCGTTATTTCAACATTCAAACCCTATCCCGGTGTGGCACTTACTGTCTGTCTCTGTCTGTCTCAGTTCGTCCGTCGGCAACCTTCTTTTGCTGTATAAACCCTTTCGGAATCACCACAGTCCTTTTTGGGGAGAACTGATACAGTACAGAGGAACTGAAAAGCTCACCGTTTGTCTTTGTCTTTTTTTGTGTTCTCCATGTGTTTACGGAGTGCTGGCATATTTGTGTATATCTGTGCTGTTTAGCGAATGCGATTTTTCGTGTGGTACAAGTTTCACCTCATTCTTTATATTCTGTGCTTTACGCTGGATTCTTGAAGCGTGCCTGTTGTAAAAATGCATCAAGTTAGCTTTTAGCTTTCGTGTCTGTTACAAGCTGCTTGAATTGAGAGCTGTTATGCTGTTCTGTCATTTGATACCTGTGTGATAGTAGAGGCTTGGTTGGAACCGCCTTCGTCACAGCAGGCAGATCAAACATTCATAACTGACCTCCAGCCATGTGGGTCTTTGCTTAGTAATAAAACCTTTTTGCAGATAGAGTTGTTCACGACTCGTGGCCTCCGTGGCTGGTCCCCCCGACCGGACGGATACAAGCAAACAACAAGAGTTACCGTTGTGAAACCAACACGCGTTGTATATTAAAACTGGTTCTGCTCTAATAATAGGTTAATTCCTTCTTCGGTTTCCGACGTCAGGTCATGTGTATGTGCATACAAAAGACTCTGTTTCACTTCATAGCATTGCAGAAGTTGAAACGATCTAAAATTGTATTTGGACCACTTTGGTACAGACCGTCTAAACAATGGGCGACTTTGATCGGGAGATACCAACGACGCACCGTGAAAACATGGTTTTCACTTATTTACGCCACGACTCAAACCGCGCCAGAAGATACTGTAACGTCCAGTACAACCTGCCTAGTACTTCTTGCGGTAATATGGATTCG
>JASANB010002134.1:200000-212742 GCA_030248155.1 Sabatieria punctata | reverse complement strand
TACTTCGTTCAGTTACGTATTGCTATGCTTTGGAAATCGAAAAAGTTAGTCGATGATTCGGTTTAGGAAGCTGTATCGCGTTAATGAGCCGTCCATAAACAACATCGCTCGAAAATCCCGATTTTTCGGAGCCTCTCCTCCGAAAATCTAATATAAAAATGGTAACATTTCTAATGTCACCATAATGTACCAGTACCGTACCCATGGCTATTGCGGTGGTGCACACAATTTCCGGCCATTAGGAAAAAATTCGCCAGAAGAAACACGACTGAATTACGAATTAAATACCCAAACTGTTAATTCTGCAAAATTTATGCCGAAAATGACTTCTAAATGCTTTCTGAAAGCTAATTTTTCAAAATTTTCTCGCCCTGCTTGGGCAGCGGCCCAACCAGGGCTCTTAAAAATTTTAATTGCAGTGCAAAAAATCTTGTGTATGCAACCTGAATGTACCTGTCCAGTGAAATTTCATTTTTTGGCCCAGCTATGCAAGTATTGGGTATTGGGTATTGGGGTATTGGGGGTCTCAGGTATTGGTATTGGGTATTGGGGTATTGGGTTTTTTAGGTATTGTTCGCACTCTAGTACCAAGTACCAATTCCTGACACCCCAATATCACAACACCCAATCATAATACCTGACACAGATACCACAATACCAAATCCCTATCGCTGACACCCAAATACCACTATATCCCCTTCGAGCCGACCATCTAACTTCGGGCTAATTCTTGTCGAGTTAATTTGATTTTTGACGAAATTGTGACTCGCTAATCCGATGAGGGCGTTCCGATTAGAAATTGGTCGTTCGGGCTCGGTGGGAGGGTTAGAAATGACTACGAACTGAAACCGCTATATGACGCCGTTCCGATTTGATTTTATTTCGAATTAGACCGCTATTAGTTATCAATTGTAATCATATACGCCCGAAATCAAAACTAATCAGATCCTAATCGGCTCCAGATTTGAAAAAATCGGCTAATCGCGCCGATTTCAATATTACGCCCCCAGAGAGGATTAGAAACGCTAATCCTCTAGCAGTTACGATATTGACTTACGATATTGTTCCTAATCGGGACAGTGCTCTAATACCGCGCTAATTTTCAAACGCCATATGGCGTGGAGTCTTCCCCAAAGGGATATCTAATCCCTTTCACCCCGATACACAATCCTAATATACAGTATGTCTGACTTGGAGGGCGCCGTTATCATATCCATTCCAACTGTTGGGAGCTGTGAATTCGTAGTCTGCCCATCTATGAAGAAATCGACGGCCAAAGGCGGTGTTCCTGACAAAATAGTTGCCCGACATGACCTCGTAACTGAAGAAGCGCTCGTAGAAAATCAGGTCCTTCGTACTGTCTATGTAGTCTTCTAAGCAATGGGCTGGATTCACCACACCGGTGTCTGCGTCCAGTACCAATAACCAGTCAGTGTCGTTGGAATTCTCGAGGTACACCGCCGCTGCACAGTGTTTCCGATAATAAAGCTGAAACATAAATCCAGTAAAGCAAAGACCAAATCAAAACTCTATCAGTACAGGAGCCATTCTAAAAGCCAAAACACTGACAGTCAGACATAGGGCTGTTGCTTTTTTCCTCGTTTTTTTACGTTTCTTCCGAACCAAAAAAGCCGTTTTTTCCAAGGGGTTTGGAAAAAAACTAAAATTGGGAAGAACTCGCGCAAGTTTTTAAAGGAAATAGGTCCAACAACTGGATAAATTCTCTTCAAATGCTTTGAATTTTCGTTACTGAAAGGTTTCCAAGCATTTCATTGGCAAAACTAAGCTGTTTTTGTTAAAATATACTGGTACAATTTTAGGCAAGTTTTATTATTGTACTGTATTTTTGGTGTTTTAAAAAAAATTACCACTCTAAAACATGAAATTAGTGCATTTGGTAATAAAACTCACGCTATTTCGTTGAATTCTGCAATAAAGTGATTGTTACAATTTTCTCTGTCATCTACTTCAAACAAATTTAACTAATCACTACTACAAACCCTAAAACGAAAACCCAAATACAGGGTGTGTCAAAAAAAACAACCCAGCAGAGTTTTTGCTGTAGCAACCGCAAATCTCAACCGATTTGAATGAATCCTGCTTTAAATGAAAGATAAATAAATTCTTGAAAGACTGGTGAAGGCCCTATTAAGATACGATGCTTAGTTCCTCAGATATTTTCCTTCAAACTCAAAACAGCGATTTTGGCAGTGAACAAGAGCGATTCCGTTGCACTTCACAACAAAACGGATTCCTGTTGCTGAGGGGCAACAAGACTTTTGCAAATGAAGTAACCAAGCATGTGTGGCACCAGAAAAACCTCGTTACGTTAGCCCTGAGCAGTAGGAATCGGTTTTATTATGAAGTGCAACAGAATAATAAAAATCGCTCTTGTTCATAGCCAAAATCTGTTTTGACTTTGAGTGCAAATATCTCAGGAACCAAGCATCATGTCTTAATAAAAGCTTCACCAAACTTTCAAGAATTAATTTATCTTTCATATAAAATAGGACTCACTGAAATCGGTTGAGATTTGCGGCTGCTACAGTAAAAAAAAATCTGCTGGGTTGTTTTAATCTCTGTTGTGCACTGCCAAAATCTCTGTTTTGACTTTGAAAGCAATTATCTCAGGAACTAAGCAACGCATCTTAATAAAAGCTACACCAGTCGTTCAAGAATTTATTTATCTTTCATTTAAAGCAGGATTCATTCAAATCGGTTGAGATTTGCGGTTGCTACAGCAAAAAATCTGCCGGGTTGGTTTTTTTACGCACCCTGTATAAAAAATATGAAGCCAACCAAAATATATATACATACGTTTTTAAAGGTAAGCCAAACCGAAAGTTTAAACTCTAATCTAACCTATGCTAACCTAGCCGAGAACACCAAAACCCAATATGTAATTAAAACGCAATTTCTGAGAGGATTTAGGTTGGCTGCTCTTTTTGATCCGGGTCACATCATTGATTTTGTTCATTTTTAAATATGTTGCCATATTTGATGAAAAATAAGAACCCAGAAGTATGAACTCCGGTGGACAGGGTCCCTCTGCAAAGTAGCCCCTACAGGTCGGGCTAAAAAGTACCCTCGCTTCAAGGCGTGATTTTAACCTCATGCGTGTTTGTACAACGAATTCAGGCAGACCGATAGATCCGCCACGACTCGGGAATTTTGAAAATGGTATATAAAGTGCGGTTCGTTGCTCCGTACCGGAGTTACGGGCTAAAAATACGGTCAAAGGCCGAAATTTGACACAACCGGCCAACACATTTTGGATAATTATTTTCCATAAGCGTTTCTCAACACATCCAGATTTTTGATATTATTTAGCCTACTAAAATGCATGCAAATTATGGGCCCATGATTGTGCGCCGTTCGATGCAGAATTGAGTGTGCAATCCAGCCGTGTTCGCTGATGTATCTGCCGATTTTGAATATAGCATTTTATTTTCTGAACACTCACTTTGAGTCCGAAAACCAGACCCAAAATTTTTTATCAGCTATTTGGCATAAAAATTCTTTTCAAACGATTTGAGTAAAAATTGTTTCTTGGCGGAATCTTTCAACGCTGATTGTAAATATCACGTTATATATTTGCATTCATCCAGTGCTTAACGTGAAAATCAACTTCAAAGTTTATATTTTAGGCATAGATTATTCTCTACATCCTCAGATACTGCATCAATTATTCTGGTAAGGTTACGATTTGATTATCAGGGAAGGGATCAGAACATTCTTGATGCACGGCATTCTATGGACCTATCTAGAATTCGCTTAGGTTAGCAAATAGCCACCACGCCACGTACTGTATAAATTATAACTTTGGCCCTAAACCTGTTCAGGGTGAATTTTGTCCACGCCAAATCCATAACTGGTTTTTAAAAAGACCAGACTGTAACACTCTAGTACACTACATGTAGTGATAGCGTCTCTATACTCGATTTGTATTACACTTGTGCCAATGAGAAAGTACTGTTTTCTGCTACAACTTTACTGAGGTACATGGTACATGGTATAGTATATATATTCAATGCCCTGTTTTTTCTAGAAAACATATAGACCTAACTTCATAGTCCTTGCGACAGCCTCGATGAAGTTGTCAACCCATACATGTAACTAGGGATGGGCACGAAAATTAATTTTCGTACTAGTACGAAAATTAAATCGAGGATTTTTAAATTTCGTATCGAATACGAATACGAAAATTAGAGAAATATAGAAACGAAAATTAAACGAATACGAAAATTAAATACAGCTAATACGAAAATTAATTTTCGTTACGAATTTTAATTTACGTTTCAGGTATAGCTAGCAATAAATCAGCTGAATTATTAGCAATTTAACGGATTCTAAACATACAAAGGCATTTTCACTGTACCAATGCAATGTCAAAAGCATTTTTGGGGTTGTTGAACAAATATTATAGAAAGCATCTTTAGCTTAGTAACCCAAGGAATTTGTTAATCTTGGTGCAAGTACTGGCACTGTTTAGTACGATCGTACATTACATAGTATTTTAGTCAGTATTTTACACACACAACGGTTGACTGTCCACTTACAGACAATCTCCTGGCTCAAAGCGCATACTACATAGGTACCTGCAGTGAAGGTATGTGCAATATAAGCAAGTAGAAGCATTGCTTTACAGTAATGAAAACACGTTAACGTTAGCGAGAAATCGTGCTCTACAGAATTTGTGCACTCAGAACTGATATTTAAGGCTTATTTTTATGCTGAAAGGCCTAAACTGGGCCTAAAATTGCAGTCTAAAACCTACCATGAAAATACGAAAATTAATTTTTGTGGAATAAAAATGAACTCGTATCGTCGTAACGAAAATTAATTTTCGTACTCGAACGAATATGAATTAGGCATTTTGATTTTCATATCGACTAACGAATACGAAAATTAAAATAGGCAAATATTGATTTAACGAATACGAAATTCAAACGGATTTAATTTTCGTGCCCATCCCTACATGTAACAGGTCATTCGCCAATGTGGGAGAGGTATGGGGTCTGTCGCTGACCAGCAGGTCTGGGCCCAAATTCTAAGAGAGGGGGTTGGGTAATGAAAACGTTCAAGCAAAGCAAATTTTTTGTCATACATTGGTCCGAAAAATCTAGAGGGGGACAGGAGGTCGTCTCAGGGGGTCCCAAAAACCAAAAAAGTTTATGAAAACGTCTGTCTTGCTTTTAAAAGCGAAAGAATTTTCTATCCAGTATAAGAGGGAGGGGGCGTTTGGTCAGCCGAGCGGCCCAGTCCATGTATGATTTTGGGCTAAAAATTGTAAAAAAATCGCTAATTTCGGGTATTACAGCTAAAATGTGCTGCTTTAGAGGCGATTGTAGCAATTTTAGTGTCTGAAATTCTAAAAAATTGCTAAAAGTTTGCTTGTCAGGAAAGTCGAGGCCTACGGGTTGCAAAAGTCGTCTGGGAGTAATCAAGGGTCTGATCCAGTCCGTTTGGTGGGTGGCAGACCTCCAAGACCCCTCGTTACATGTATGAGTCAATCCTGGCAAACTGTTCCTAAAACGCTCATTTGAATATGTTGTAGTGTAGTGGCTTGTTGGAAATACTAATGTTCCCTTCATGAAGTTGAGTTGCAGCATCTAACGTGGGCACATATATGCCTACTTCGTTTGTATATGTATATGTATATGTATATATACAAATGCGCTTTAGTTTGTATATGTATATGTATATATATATATACAAACAAAATTTCAGTATTGCATATTTTTTTGTATATTTGTATATTGAGAATATTATAAATTTTCTGCTGGAAAGCATGATTTCGACAAACCAGGTGGGTTAGGGGTACCATGACGGGTGTCATTGTCATATGGTAGGGCGTTGTAGGGCTAGCCAACGTGAAATATTCTCAAATTGCATGAGTGTATTCCGATTTCAGGCAGTTCTCCCAACCGGTGCGAACTCTATTAAGTGATACTGCCCTCAGTCTAAAATTTTTACCAGCTAAAATTTATGTTGTTGCTAAAACTCAGGCTGTTTAGGATCTGTAATATCAAGAAAATTTTTGTGCGGTGTGGGTAAGTCACCGGTGGTCGAAAATCTTTAAGTAATACAAATGCTAGCAACAAATTCAAACTTACGCTTTAGGTACACCACTTAGTTTTAGGTTAACAGGTATGTTAAGGCTTAGGTTCTGGCTTTAGTCTTCGATTCAGGCCTACTAGGCTCGTACATAGGTGTAGGTTTAAGCAGAAATAGCCCCTGAAATCGTTATTACGCATCATAGGGAGAAAGGCTGAACGGGTTTATATGAAAAAATAATAACACGTTTAAAACTGGGATGAAACGAAAAGCGAAACGTGCGGGATTCGATTATCAATTTCGTTGTTGACCGTGCCTACTATTCCATTTTTTCGTTTCAAACAGCAAAACTCATTGCGAAATACTTCTAAAACGAAGATGAATAATATTTGGTCTTAATCAGGGCCCTGATGCAGACGAGGCTAAACCGCAAATTTAACAAATTCTTCTGGAAAAGTTGAAGACATGGGCTCAAAATACAAAAACACCCGAAGAAACTGTAAAAATATCTCAATTACCGTACGAAAGTGGCCAAAATGTGCTAAACTACTTACTGGAAAAATATACAAATGAAAATATACAAACCGTTTGTATATCAAGTCTGTTTGTATATGTATATTGAATATTGCATCAGCAGTCCGTTTGTATATGTATATCCAAAACATTTGTATATATATACAAATTTGTATATGTATATTTGAATATACAAACCCACACTAGCAGCATCTACTCCTTTCTTTTCATACATGGGCTAGAATTTAGGGTTAAAGCTACAGATTGATGACCCTATTTGCTCAGTAGGCATATTCTAGATCATAGAGTGCAATGCATCAAGAAGGTTCTGATCCATTCCCTGACAACCAAATCGTAACCTAACCAGAATAATTGCTACAATATCTTAGGATGTAGTGAATAGTTCACATCTACCGAAAATTGCCTAACATGGAAAGTTTGAAGTTGATTTTCAGGTTAACTGCAAAAATACTGTAGATGTCATAGTCGTATGTAATCAGCGTTGAAAGATCCCTCTTGGAACAATTTTTACTTAAATCGTTTAAAAAAATCTTAAGCCAAATAGCCGACAAATAAATTTTGAGTCTGGTTTTGCGACTTAAAAGCGTTCATAAAAATAAATTGATATTCGAAGTCAGCGTTTAAAAGTTGATCCTGGAACTCAATTTTTGTGCAAATTGGCGAAAAACGTTTTTCGGTTCTCCATTCATGGTCCATTATTATTCCACGAGTCACACCTAACATTGGCTCATAATCTGTGTAGCGCATTTAGTAGGCTAAATAATATAAAAAATCTGGATGTGATGAGAAACGCTTATGGGAAATAATTATTAGAATGGGTTGGCCGGTTATGTCAAATGTCGGCCTTCGACCGTGTTTTTAGCCCGGTACAAGGCATCGAACCGCACTTTAGATACTATTTTCAAAATTTCCGCGCCGTTTCGGATCTGTTGGGGTGCCTGGATTCGTTCTACAGGCACGCATGAGGTTAAAATCACGCTTTGAAGTGAGGGTAGTTTTTCTTTTTTTTGGCCGACCACCTTGCAGGGGACCCTGGCGCTCTGGGGAATCCACCGGAGTTCATACTTTCATATTTTTTCATCAAACTGTTAACATAACATATGTAAAAAATGAGCAAAATCGGTGATTTGATACCGATCGAAATGCCTTATGAGAATCTAAATTCTCTCAGAAATTGCGTCTTAAACCAAAACTCACAAAACCCAAGAAACGAACCCAATTCAAATCGAAACGAAAGCTAAAACAACTGAATCAATCAATCAATCAACCAACCAAAAACTGACTATTGTCTGTCTGCAGCGTTCTTTCACGAGCGTGTGTTTTTTGGTGTCCAACACAACCAACTTGTAGTAGGGGTGGGAGCGAACGTAGCACTGGAGCGTGTTCTGTGCCACGCCGTACTTCTTCTTAGGGTAATCGTAGAGATCTATCACCACAAAAATGTCAATGCGGTAGTCCGGCGAACAGTTGAAAGTCCGTCCTGGCTTGAACAGCTCGTCCACATCCATCTCATACTCCTCGTCACTCTCTGCGCCTCTCCACCGAACGCGTTGATACAGCAGCAACACGCAAACTGCACTCAGCACACACAACACCACCAGACGTGTGTGGAAGGAACCGCTGAAATGGAGAGTAGAGCTTTATCACTCCCTTTCACTTCTACCTACTTCAATGCTGTTCGTCTAAGCATCAGACTTAACGGCCGCATTCTGCCAAACAACTACGCAACAAAACAAAGTTATTATGCAAATTTTTTACACATCCTCTAACGTAACAGCACTAGAACACAACCCCGCAGTTAAGCTTTTAGTTCGGTTTCTTATATATAACAGGTCATTCGCCGATGGTGGGCGGTTGGGGGTCTGGCGAGGTCGGCCCAGTGAGGAGGGCTGAACTCAAATTGTGTTGAGGGGTTTGGGTAGTAAAAAACGTTCAAGAATCGCAATTTTGGGCTAAAAAATGTCGATTTACAGGCGATTTTAGCAATTTTACTGTCTGAAATTGTAAAAATTTGCTTAAAAAATTACTTATCAGAAAAATCGGATGGGGGTCTGGCCTAAGTCGGGTGGGGGCAGGGCAGACCCCCAGTTATACTTTACATGGATTGGTGGATGTTCCTGCTGAGGCCTTTTTTGCTCATGCTCATTAAACGTCTACCCGAGGTCACATGTACAAATTGTACATGCCTAAAGCCAGATTAGATTTGCGAAAACACTTCTTTGCTGTTAGAGTTATTTCAATCTGGAATAGTTTACCTAATGGCATAGTAGAAAGTAGGTCCGCACGCAGCTTTCGTAAAGCTCTAGACGATTACCACTTAACACCTCATTTAAAGGGTAGGGCATTGGTAGCCGTTTAGCGGCCCAGCCCGCTCTGTGTTTGCAGTCCGGTTTGTTGGGCGTATATTTCATTTGCTAACAATAAACATTTCTTCTTCTTCTTCTTCTTCTATACATGTATGTAAATAAATTATTTAGTAAGCAAAATTATAATATTAATTACATTTAAAAATATTTACTTAGCAACAGAATTCTGATGATCCAAGCATGCTAGCAGCTTTATGATTTGGCTGTGAAAGAAGGCCGATAGGTAAAATTGAAATACCAAAAGATTTGATCGTAGGACAGTTTGTAGGAGTCGTCCGTCACAGCGTATCGCACTTCAGTCGCAAAAACGAACCAGGTTCTGTTTAAGACAAGTTTTTTCTATCAAGGCGTCTTTTTCCTATTAATCATTGTCACTGGGGGTAGTGTCTTTTAATCCATCCGACCGGTGCGTAGTTTCCATCTACTAGAAACATTTTCAATTTTCTTTTCTTTTTATCTTTTCTTCAATGATAAACAATATGCGAGCAAAGCAATTAAATCAGCTGAAAATTGCTTTTTTCAGTTCTGGAAACAAAACTGCATTTTTGAGAGACTGTTTGTTTGTGGCATATTTATTTTTGCTTTTATTAAGATTTGGTTCGGACCGGAAGAAAGCAATATGAGCGCTACCGTGAATGCTGTTGTTAAGCTGTCGGACCTTCAGCCTAAAGTGGATGCACGGATCCGAGCCATTCCCGACTTTCCGAAGAAGGGCATTCTATTTCGGTCAGTTTTTTTATTTATTGTAGGTAGATTTCTTCTTCTTCTTCTTCTTCTGTATCGTGTTTTCGTGCCAAAATAACCATGCCATTTTTATTGCGTTTCTGTGATTTTAACCGATATATTAATGAATAGGGTATCTGTAAGTGCTACGCCTGGGTACTCTCTCTCGTATCACTCTTCCTCTGTTTCTGGACTGATTGATACTGAATAAACTGAAACTGAAACTGAACTGAAACAGATTGATTGATTACGTGAGGCTGTTTCGTGGGGAGATGGTAATCACTGGAATGGAACGCTGGAATGGAATGGAATGGAAAGGCCATGCTAATCGCTGGAATGGAACGGATATCACTGGAACGGCTAATTAGACTGTCAAAACGCTCTAAGCGCATACTGCAACTATTTACTAGACTGTATGGGAAAAGTATGGGTCACTAATCTATCGAAAAATATTGCGATTGGGACATTTTGGTACTGGAAGCTTATAATAATAATAACTTTATACAACGCACATGTACACCACATACAATCAAGCAATAACCATGACGGGCCAAAAATTTATGTTGTAAATCCGGTTTTTGGGCAGTTTTTATCAAAAACTCAATATAAAGTAGAATGTTTCGAATTTTAAGTGAAATTTTTTAATTTTCCACCAAAACATTTGCAAAAAATTCAAATTTCCCGCCAAAATTTGAATTTCGCGCCGATAATTTGAGCATTTCGCCAGGCAACTACGCATGGAGACCTGACTGTACCCCTCTGAGCTGCGGACCATGCACATGTATGTCATCAATACACCAGAGACGACAAGCTTGTTTGTTCGATTTGAAGGCAGGAGGCCTATTCCCTCTACATGTCAACCACCCTGATTTTAAACCTTATTTTCAACCTTTAAGCTTATTAAGTTCAGATTTAGGCTAAGCAAAATCAAGTCTCCTGCTATAGGGAATGGGCCGGGAATCTGAACAAAGAAAGCTATGCAGCTGCCAAGAAGTGTTCTACGTTGTTTCAGAAGAATTAACGCCATTATAGCAGTACTACACTCAATGAAACGCTTCAGCCGTCCATAAATTCCGTCATGGCACTTTAGGCCGTTTTCGGACGCACCTCCCCGTGGTAATGGGTCGTAGTAATTTGCTAAGCTCCTCCTCTAATTACGTAATTATTTGGATACCCCACAATTTTCAAATTTTTTTATTTGTAATAAAATTTTTATCCATGTTCTCAGGAACCGAGCAAAGTATCTTAATGAAAATTTCAGCAATCTTTCAAGAATTTAGTATTTGTCTTTCATTCAAAAATGATTAATTCAAATCGGTTGAGATTTACAGTTGCTACACTACAAATCTGCTCAGTTATTTTTTGACACAACCTGTATATGGTACCACTACTCTGAGTACCAGTAGCATCATAACTTTAACTACCCATAAGTGTTAAGTAGTATCTGTGTTCCAAATTTCACCATTGGTCAACATTTGCAGAAACGGCAGTAAACGAAATGTTATCATTCCAGTGATTGTCATCTCCCTGTTTCGTGGACGCGGTGCTTACCATAGTTTCAGTCCAAAAACCATTTCACCAAAAGGTACAGCAGCCGCTATTAATTTCTTGTTAGCTTTTAATCTCAGAAGTGCCAGATTTTTATTGAATTCATAGTGTTTATGGAATTTTTATAAACAAAACCTAATTGAAAATCTTTCTTCTGATTTACCATACCAGCATCATGGGCATTCCGATGTTGGGATTGTTTGGTTTATTGGTAGAAAAAGACATGGGCTGAGAGGGTTGACCCGCTCAAGCTCCAACGATTTTTGGAAGAATTTTGTATAGAAAATTATGATAATAGTATGCCTAGATTAGGTTGCCGTAAATAAGCTCAGAATCGCTTATTTTAACCTATTTTAACGAAGAAGCCAAAAAACCCTTGATCGACTTTTTTGGCTTTCCATCCCCTTAACCCCCCCCAATCAGCCGCCGCTACCCCCTCGGCTCCTCAGGATTTGAAAATTTACCACCCCTCAGCCGAAATGCTCGCCCATGTCTGGTTGGAGGAAGGCATCCACATATGTATTGTATGTGGTGGTTGGTACTGCATATTAGCTAAGCTAGGAAGAAAGAATAGCTTGTAAGGATGCAGTTTCTGAGAGGATTGACCTTTGATGATAAGGGAGCCTCCACAAATCGGGTCAGGGTCATAGCACCGATTTTGCTCATTTTTTATACAGGTTCTCCAAACAACCTTTCTTAACAACCGGTATGTAAGAGTGTTTATATAAATTATGAGCTGCCCAAGGTATCTCTGGCACGCATCTTATAATCGCACTTTAGATACTATTTTCGAAGTTCTAACTTTAACTTATACTCTACAGTTTGCGGCATGAATTTTTGACTCTTGGGTTGATTTCAAATTTTTAACTGAACTTGAAAAAACTCCAGTTGATAAATGCTGATAAATGATCAGATATGGTTTGGTTTTCGAATGGTCTTCTAGGGCTTTAGATAATGTCAGTCAGCTGTGGCTGATTTAATCTTTCATCATCTACTGTACTGAATGCACAGTTGTTAAAAAAAATTTTTTTGAAGGCCAAAAATTTTTTTTGAAAATCGTCTTAAATGGGTTCAGCATGCTAGTACAGATACTTACAACAAATTTTCCACTTTTGCATCTTAAGTCAGTTGAGAAACCTGTTCGAAAACGACAATACAGCTCTAAACACTGCCTGTAACTGCATAATTTCACCGAAAATTGTCTTTAGAGGCACTTCTAGGTGAATCCTTTTTTTTTTACGAACAAAGTTTTATTTCTAAAATGGGTTAGTGAAACACATATGGGTTAGTACACACACAGCAGCTGGGCTCGGATCCTTGTTGCACAAAATGTTGTATAGAGCAGTTTATCTCGATACTTGAAACTTTTAAGAGAACGGTGTTATGTTTCCCTACTCAATGCTGAATCAGAAAGAAACGCAAGTATTTGTCCCAAATTGCGGTAAAGGCATCTTCCTTCTTCAACATTATGCTGGCCAAATGTGCAGTTTTCAAGCTTGCCTTTATAAAATGCC
>JASANB010002134.1:190000-195000 GCA_030248155.1 Sabatieria punctata | reverse complement strand
GCATACGCATGCGCATACGCATTTGAAAAATCCAGTATTAAACAACACTACAGCGTGGCCATGCGCTGCAACAAAATTTCGGGAGGGTGACCGATCGGCCAAACCGATTACTCAAACGATCCGAACTCTTAGGCGCCGTATTGCAAGCGAACCCGAGTTCATGCGACACACTCGTTGCTAGGAGACGAGCCAAGTCTTCCACACAGTTTCCTGGGTGACCGTTTTGCCAATCGATAAATGCGCGCAGACAATCGGTAGCTCGGCCGTTGGTGTCTTTTTCCCATAAAAGATTGGTGATCCAAAGATCGCCATTCACCATCACTGGAGGGGTACCTATAAGACACATTTCCTCACTACATTTGTATAGAGTCCTTTCCGACCAAACTTGTTTTTCTTTGAAGCAGCAAAAGATGAATTTACCATACCAAGCCAGACATGTGATGCAACAGCCGTGATCATTGTCTCCATTTGGAAATAGGGCTCACACTTTGTCATTAACTGCTCAAACATTTCTGGCTCTAAACGCCTCAAGTGCATTGCAACATGTTTCATGTGTGTGATGAATGCCCGAAAACCCTTCGTTCCATCCTTATCTCCTTTATGATAGTGCTCCTTGTCCCAACCTTTCTCCAGGTTTATAGAAAACGCATGCAAAGATGCCAGTTGATCGCACACTGTGAAAACCTATGGCAACAATATCATACGTATAAGCAAACGAGCAGAGCAAAGTAAACTAGTGAAACCTGTTCTAGACTCAGTCCATCCGCTAGGTTGACTTCAGTGGTGAAGTCTGAGAAATCCTGCATTGCCAAAATTCCATCTTGCTTTCGATCCAAATCTATTCCTTGGCTGTAGTAGATTTTTGGGCTAATTGGCGATTCTTGGTCCAGGAATTTGTAAATGTCCATTTCTTTCTGGTGGCTCATCACCACAAACTTAGTATTTCTCTCTTCAGTCATAGTGTCAAGGTAATACTGTTTTTCTTCATCATTAAGCCCGATTTTCTCAACATGCGGCTGTAGCTTGCGACGGGTTGGTATCTGAAAGTAATTCGGAGAGTTGGTTAAGATTTAAAGAATATGATGATTTAATCACAGTTTGGAAAAACTGACTCACATGGACTACCAATCGCTAAGGCAGATCGGTTTCCTCTTCTCCCCAATCGAAAGATATTTTGAAAATGCTGGACATAAATCCATTATCATCTCCAATCAATTTTACGTCAAAACTCTTGGGCTCTATCTTCACTTCCCTATCACTTTGCAGTTTCTGTACAAAATCTTCCAACGTGGTGTTGGTGTCTCCCAGTAACGGCATTATGAGCACAGGTTAAAACTATTTTAGACCGACCGATTCTGGTTTTGAGTCTAAAAATAGAACTGATAAAAACACATTTTCCTTATGTGTATATGTTTACTTTTGATAGGAGAGAGAGAGTATGTGCACCTTATAAAAGCTTCGCAATATACACAAGGGGTTGGTTACAATGGACTAGTAAAACACAACACACAAAACAACCACACATAGTACATAGTACATACACTCTCTGTAAAACAATGATAATTCTTCATATGTAACTGGACTAGATAAACTTAATTAATTAGCGACCAATGTGCTGTTGCTTGTGACTTTTTACATATTTGACAGGACAGCCCGAGGCCAGGATTTATTTAGGAATCACATTATTGGGCTTGGGAAACCTACAGAACATGAAAAATTCTAACTGACTGATGCTTTGTAATAAATGGATATTATGGTACCATATGCTTTCTAAATATATGTATGTAAAAGCACATGCAAGAGTTGTTGAAGAATAACAGTAAGAAACATTCTTAAAAGAAACAAAAGGCCTATTTTCTTATGCATAAACTACCTCTAAACACAGTGAACCACTGACATTACACATGATGATTTTATTTTTGTGCCAAGTACATACTTCACAGAATTCAAAAGTTTCAATGATACACCTACTCCATCTTCCACTTAGACTAAATTCAGGTAAATTTGAATTTTAACCACATGAAACTGCGCATGCCGTAATATTTGAGACGCTGGCCAATTGAATCAAATCGAGGTTCACTTTCGGATTGCAAAAAATCTTCCACAAATGCCTGCGCTCTTGCCAGAAGTTCCATTCTTCTTTCCTTCCTAACTTCTCCTTCGCCCATGATGCCGTCAATATTGATCCACATTGGTATCGCAAATGTCATGAACATCATGGTGTATGGCAGCACTGCTTTGTACGATTTGTGCACGGTTTCCAGCGGAAATGGCTCTCGGCCCAACTTTTCGCAGAGACTTTTGTGGTAGTAACGAAAAATATTGTCCAGTTCTTTGCGCCGCAGCTCATGGGACACACTCGTTGCTAGGAGACGAGCCAAGTCTTCCACACAGTTTCCTGGGTGACCGTTTTGCCAATCGATAAATGCGCACAGACGATCGGTAGCTTGGCCGTTGGCGTCTTTTTCCCATAAAAGATTGGTGATCCAAAGATCACCATTCACCATCACTGGAGGGGTACCTATAAGACACATTTTCAATACATTTGTATAGAGTCCTTTCTAAGCATTTTTCTCTTCGAAGCAGCAGTTTTTGAGATTCGGTGAAAAGTGAAACTTACCAAGCCAGACATGTGATGCAACAGCCATGATCAGTGTTTCCATTTGGAAGTAAGGCTCACACTTTGTCATCAACTGCTCAAACATTTCAGGCTCTAAACGCCTCAAGTGCATTGCCACGTGCTTCAGATGTGTGATGAATGACTGAAACCCCTTCATTCCTTCCTTTCCTCCTTTATTGTAGTGCTCCTTGTCCCAACCTTTCTCCAGGTTTATAGAAAACGCATGCAAAGATGCCAGTTGATCGCACACTGTGAAAACCTATGGTAACAATATCATATGTACAGGGTGTGTCAAAAAAACAACCCAGCAGAGTTTTTGCTGTAGCAACCGCAAATCTCAACTGATTTGAATGAATCCTGCTTTACATGAAAGATAAATAAATTCTTGAAAGACTGGTGAAGGCCCTATTAAGATACGATGGTTAGTTCCTGAGATATTTTCCTTCAAACTCAAAACAGAGATTTTGGCAGTGAACAAGAGCGATTCCGTTGCACTTCACAACAAAACGGATTCCTACTGATGAGGGGCAACAAGACTTTTACAAATGAAGTAACCAAGCATGTGTGGCACCAGAAAAACCTCGTTACGTTTGCCCTGAGCAGTAGGAATCGGTTTTATTATGTAGTGCAAAAGAATAATAAAAATCGCTCTTGTTCATAGCCAAAATCTGTTTTGACTTTGAGTGCAAATATCTCAGGAACCAAGCATCATATCTTAATAAAAGCTTCACCAAACTTTCAAGAATTAATTTATCTTTCATATAAAATAGGACCCACTGAAATCGGTTGAGATTTGCGGCTGCTACAGTAAAAAATCTGCTGGGTTGTTTTAATCTCTGTTGTACACTGCCAAAATCTCTGTTTTGATTTTGAAAGCAATTATCTCAGGAATACTGTTGGCAAGTCCGACTTGAACCTGGACTTATTAATAGGTTTTTAACCTGAAATCTGCGGACTTGAACCTGAACCTGAACCTATTTTATTTCAGCCGGACTTGAACCTGTTTCGTTTTACTGGACTCACTCAATAGGTTCAAAATTTGAGTGAAAATTTTGGCAAAATTTGTCAAAATTTCGGTTGGATTGCACAACATTTTCATGGTTTCTTGTTTTTACACCTATTTTTCAAACTGAATATGCAAGAAAACGAAACTACTGCCCCATAAAATGTGGTTTTCGTCTTTCATTAATAGTAGACAGGCTTATATAGCTCAGAAAAGTTGCGAGCAGTGCAAAATTTCAACAATTCTTGAAATTATCAGTGGACTTGAACCTGAACCTATTGTCCAGGTTTTTTAGATGATGGACTTGAACCTGGACTTGAACCTGAAATTTCGATGTTGGACTTGACTTGAACCTGAACTTATTTTTTTAACCCCGGACTTTCCAACAGTACTCAGGAACTAGGCAACGCATCTTAATAAAGGCTACACCAGTCGTTCAAGAATTTATTTATCTTTCATTTAAAGCAGGATTCATTCAAATCGGTTGAGATTTGCGGTTGCTACAGCAAAAAATCTGCTGGGTTGTTTTTTTACGCACCCTGTATAAGCAAATGAGCAGAGCAAAGTAAACTAGTGAAACCTGTTCTAGACTCAGTCCATCCGCTAGGTTGACTTCAGTGGTGAAGTCTGAGAAATCTTGCATTGCCAAAATTCCATCTTGCTTTTGATCGAAATCTACTCCTTGGCTGTAGTAGATTTTTGGGCTGACAATTGGCGATTCATCACCAAAGAATTTGTAAATGTCGATTTCTTTCTGGTGGCCCATCACTATGAACTCCATACCTCTCTCTTCAGTCATAGTTTCGAGGTAATACTGTTTTTCTTCATCGTTAAGCCCGATTTTCTCAACATGCGGCTGTAGCTTGCGACGGGTTGGTATCTGAAAAGAAAATGATTTAGAGAGCCGATTAAGGTTTCAGTTATGATTGGGGTTTGTGTTAAATTATTTACGTACTTTAGAGAATACTGAAGTAAAGAAAGTGGCATAGATTCCATCATCACAGTGGAAAAACGGACTCACTTTGACTACCAGTCGCTGAGGCAGTTCTGTTTCCTCTTCTCCCCAATCGAAAGATATTTTGAAAATGCTGGACATAAATCCATTATCATCTCCAATCAATTTTACGTCAAAACTCTTGGGCTCTATCTTCACTTCCCTGTCACTTTGCAGTTTCTCTACAAAATCTTCCAACGTGGTGTTGGTGTCTCCCAGTAACGGCATTATGAGCACAGGTGAAACCTGTTTACAATCGGCCGATTCAGGTCTTCAGCCTTAAAGTAGAACTGATAAAACACAGTTTGCTGATGCGTTTATGTTTGCTTTTGATAGGAGAGAATATGTGCACCTTATAAAACCTGCGGAATGTGCACTAGGGG